>VVAS01116433.1:0-10138 GCA_015103295.1 Ptychochromis oligacanthus
AGAGCCTCCACTGTGTTTTACAGATGTCTGAAGACGTTGTTGTACCTCTCTCCTGACCTCTTTCATGCATTTGAACCAAATATTTCAAATTTGGATTCATCACTCCATAAGACCTGTTGCAACTGCTTTTCAGTCCAGTTCTTGTGTAATGTGGCATACCTCAGCCTTTTCTCCCTGTTTATCTTCATTAAGAATGGCTTCTTGACAGCCACCCTTCCACTGAGACCATTTCTGATGAGGCTTCAGTGAACAGTAAATAGATCAACTGAAGGACCAGATGCTTCTCTCAGGTCCTGTGCCAGGTCTTCGCTGGATTTTTTTCTATTTCTTAAGGACATGATTTTCCAATACTGTTCATCTGCTGTAGATAGTTTTTAGGCCTGACACTTCTTCTTTTGTCCTCCACTTGTCCAGTTTCCTCAAAATGTTTTAAGGACACACTGGACACCATGCTGAGATATGCCAAGTTTTCAGCTAATAGCTCTTTGGGAATCACCTTGTTGGTGCAAAAATCCTATTTTATGCCTGTCAATCTGTGTTGTCTTTGGCATTTTTGTAGATTCAACTAAAGAAATGAGAAAAAATGATGTGGTTTTGCAACAGGCTGCTACTAAAAAAGTGCCTAAAGATACAGTTAAAAATTGGTTCTTTGCTAAGTTGTCTGTTGTGTGTAGACACAACACTGGTTCATCCCTTGAGTTAGGAGCCTTTTTTATGCTTGAATGATTCATAGGTCAGTGTTAAGTGGCTTAACAAATAAAGCATTCCTCTGAAAATGGCCAGGTACAAGAACTGGACTGAAAATGAGTGAAAAAGCAGCCAATGTCCAAAGAAAAACTTTGAAAGACCTTCAGAAAGCCTGGAGAACTTTTGCTCAAGACCACTTTAAAAAAATTACAAGAAAGTCTGGTTCCTTGGAAGCAAAATGTAAAGAAAGACTGTTACACAATATTGTATGTGGTGTGTCATTATCATATCAAAGTTTTTTTTGGTTCAAAGACCAGTGTGGGTGGGAAGAATGGACTCAGGAATTCTTGTTTTTTTCCATCTGTGCCAACATATTAATATTACAGGACAATTTTAGAATTTATAGCAAATTATTTTGCAGAGCCCTTGGCTATGGGTCACAGACACCCATGGGTCCCAAAACCCCACATGGAGAAACACTGGTCTATAGGAGAATTTGCTCACAAGTTTATCTTAATAGTCCAAAAAAAAAAAAGTCTGTGATGCTATCATGGATTTGCAAATCTGTCTGTGTTATTATCCATGTCAATGTATTGATCAGACTCACACACACAGGGACAGGCCTGCAGAGCTTGTCAAGCACACACACCCTGACACACTTGTACTGAGTTATATGCCCACAGTGCCAACCACCTTGCTGTGAGAAATGAGACACTTCCCCTCCTCATGAGTGTTAGCACTCCCTCCTCCCCTCTCCTCACCCGTCTTCCTCTTCCGTGAACTCACTCTCCCTGGTGGATGGGAGCCTGTGGTCGGGTCTTCATAAATCAAGATGTTACCACCGGCACTATAAGGCTACTTTTTAATTAAAACTGTGAATCAGTCGGCCCTGATTATGAATTGTACTCTGCTGCCACTGAATAAAATATACAGGGCTCACTTCTTCTCCCCCTCTGACTCTGCCCCTCTCTGTCTCTTTCTGTCTCACTCGGTCTGCTTCTCCCTCTCACTTTGCCTCTTGTTGCTTGCTACTCAATTTTCCACCAGAAATTGAGAATGTGCATGCAGCAAGCCTTGGCCACACATAGCTACTGAAGGCTGACAGCATTGTGAAATAGTTGAGAAGCTTACCGGTTGCATAAACATAATAACTCAATATGGAGGGTCTGGCGCCACTAGGGTCAACACTGTTATATCACACAAAAACAGCCAGGAGGACAGAAACACCACTGAAGCTACTGGGCCACCAGGCCTTGTTTATCACATAATGCCACTCCTTTAGTTGTGTCACAACAAGTGAAGAATGTTATTGGTGGTTTGAATGCTTCTATTAAAGAGAAGCGAGAACAGATTTGTTCCAATGGCTCTGCTGGACAACTAATAAACTCAAATCAGATCAACAGTGAAAATGGCTTCTGTTTTTTGGGCTATTCACGAAGGCAGAAGATGTAAGAACAGCGACAATGGCTGTGCTTTACTGTCAGATGAAATAGAGAAAACCCAACTCTATGAATATATTTATATGCAAAAGAGTGAGTCTTAAAAGCTTCTCTTAGGAGTACCATCAGGTTGAAGCTTAACAGTATGCCTCCTTCAAGGGACCCTATTGCTAATTTATGACCTTTGCGTGTCTTGCAAGTACAACTGGCATCGTCCTAGGGAGATATGGGCATGAGCCAGGCCTCAACGGAGTGGAAATTAGCTCAATGGAGCGCGGGCGCAGAGCTGGAGCGCGGCACAGGGGTGCTGCTGTAGCACTGCCACCTCTGCTACCCTTAACATTCTATCAGCAGGCGAGTGCAGGGAGGAAGGCCTAACTCAAATTCAATCTTACAGCTTTGCACAAACAAACTCATGAATGATAATGGGTTGCTAATTGAAGGTACTGGAGCGATTCACCCGGCTGGCGTGCCACTGCAAATGGAGTCCTCCTGGTAGCCATGGTGACAGGTGCAGAGAGGCTCGAGAGGTCTCCTGACCTGAGCTGGAGTCAGATCGTCTCGTACACACACTCCCCGTGGTCAGTGCCACCATGCGGATAGATTTGCATCGATGAATATTTATAAGTAAACTGCTGGTGCATCAGAGAGCTTTTTTGAAAAGTTGGTTTGAGCGTTGGGTTGGTATTGTATGTTCTGACGATTTTTTTTTCACTGTCCATGTAATTGCAAGAAGTTAAGATGTTAAACAAACATATCAATTAGACTTTACTTGTTGTATCCCTATTAAAAAGATTTAAAAAAAAAATTCTAATTACAGTAATTAGAAGCAGATTGTTGCTACCTGTTTTTATGCCTGTATCAAAGATCTCTAATGATGTGCACTGTATTTCACCACTGATGAGCATTTTAAGGTGAGCAGAAGGTTTGCACAGTAGGAACTGAGGTGACTCTCTGACCCGCAGAGGTGTCCTTGAGCAAGATGCTGAATCTCTACTAGCTGGAAGGGTTTTTGTGAGTGTAGGTGACCATTCACACTAACTTTGTTGTAGATGCGAGCAAGTAGAAAATAATTTCTTTACTAGTAACAGGTTCTTTTAAAAGCTAATTTTATATACGCCCCACCACACTACAAAACTTTTCAGGAACATCTCCAGGAGCACGCTAAAGAGTTCAAGGTGTTGAGCTGTGTGCATACCCCAGTGGATCAGAGCTGCTTTGGCAGCACAAGGCAGATAAATTATTATTAGGCAGTTGGTTGTAATGTTGCGGCCGATCGGTGCATCTGTAGTATGTCTGCAGCAGACATCTTGGCTTACTGTTCTTGGATTAGAAAAGCTGTCTTAGCTTTGTGGAGAGTAGTTTTACTGTGGTGCCACCCACTATGCTTAGGTGTTCACCTGTGGCAGCGTGTTTGTGCTGTCTGCTTCCATTCCTGCTGGATGTCTGCCGATGAGCTGGCCAGTCTGACTAACTCTGTCTCTTTGTGCATCTCAGCGGCTGCTGCCTGTCGAACTGGCAAAGCTGCCTGTCTCTGCGTGTCTGTAATGTTGTGCCGCTGTCTCTTGGGTGCATGTCTCTCTCAGGCTGAGCTTTGGGTGGGATTAAATCCAGGGGACATCCATTGGAGAGACGCTCTTAGATGTCATTATCCCTGTGGGGAGTCTCATCATCATCCTGCAGCAGAGAGGCGCTCGGCACAACCAGCCGGGGAAGGCTGCGAGAGAGACAGCCATGACAGCCTTAGGCCTCCAAGTAAATTGTGATGATCATGCGAAAAAACAACACCAGAAAATGCTGCAGATGAAGTCTGTGTGTGTGCATTTGGGGCTCCTACTGAAAAACACGGGAAAGGGTGGTAAGAAAGCCCAAGACTGAGAAAACCTAACCCTCCTGCAGCTTCTAATCATAGCAAGTCCTGTGCCAGAATACCTGGAATTAATTGAAATGTGTAAAATTAGCAACAGAATTGATAGCTGAAAATGAAAGTCATCAGTCAATATTCAGCCTGAGGGGAGAGTGGGGATATAGCTCTTCTAGGGTGTGTTAGCCTAGGTGCTATGAATTAGACAGGCCTATAAATGATTATGGGTGGGTGATTTTTACATAACCTTTTTGCTCTTTCATGTAATTTTGTGAGTTCAGCTGACCAATTATCATTTTTTAGCAAACACCTAGGGCATCCAAATATATAACTGTGTTAAAGTTCCTCAAAATAAATTTTTACCTCTATGCACACTTTTGTTGTTGTCCTTTACTTTTTGCAGCTTTAGTAATGTGCGTATTGTATTGGCAGACTCGTTAGACATAGTACAGTAGTGGATTAGGCTATGTTCTTGCATAAGCATATTTCAGGACTTGGGTTTTTATGTATCTGACCATTCCCATGAGATTTTGATTTCCACTTGAAGAGGCAGATTCTGAGCATGCAGCCACATTATGTTCCTTTAAAAAAAAAAACTGGTCGAGCAAAACATCCACCTGAGATTATTTATCCCCACAATAGAGTGGTACACATACTGTTGATACCTTTCTGTACAATATTGTTATTTCTCAACGGATATAAAGACACTCATAAAGAAAAAAAAAACTTGCACTCCTACTAATCCAAAAAGCCAGAATCCTGGTGCCAAAAATAACAGCTTGGAATGAGATGGACGGAGGAGGACAGATTATTGTGGCTGTAATCTGCGAAAAGCTGACAATAAAACACATTTAAAGTGATTACAGCACCGTTATTGGCACGAGGGTCAATGCAATTCCTATCCTTAGCGTTACCTTTCGTCAGACAATGCAGTCTGCTGCATAACTCCATACATATAAACACTCTCGTAAAGGTCTTTCACAATGACACATGGGCTGAAGCACTAATGCTGATATAAGGCATCAGGGGAGAGAGAAGGCAAGTAGATAAAAGGAAGCAGAAGGGAAGTAAGAGAAAAGTAAGGAAGGAAGAGGAAAAAGAACAGTGGAGAAAGGGATTGTGGCGATTAAGCCACAAATCATGGGGAAGATTAGGCATCTCTTTTGTGCAGTGGAGGAGGTGTAAATAGAAACATGTCCCAGGGAGAGATCCTGGAGACCAAATGCTTATCCCCCTGAGTGTTGTCAAAACACATTTGTCAGGCTGAAGTATTTAAGTGTCTCCATGTCTATAGGAGACTTGATATGCAAAAATAAACAGCTCATGGTAGTCGGACGATGTTTAACTACAAACGTGAAACATGCCTACAAGGACATGCAGCCTGCACAAGCACACATACACACACCGCCAAAGACTTGGTGGCAGGCAAAACTGTTTTTACTCAGGTATGACCCTTGACTTGATGGAGATGTGTGGATGAGCAAACCGATCATGCATTATCCCTGCGTCTGACTCCCTCAGCTGCAGTACCAGCACATCATCAAACAGCTGCAGGCGCTTGTACCCATTCAACAGCTGCCACATTTCACAACACGATGAGAAAATGCTTCACATTGTGACTGTCTCTGCCCAGTAAATTAGCCAAGGGAGTCTGGGGCTCTGGCGTTGCCATACTCTTTCCCTCACTGGACTGTCTCCTGTGGGAGCTTCCTTGAATGGTTTGTGGACTCACTATACAACCCTTGGCCTGCACAGCTGCTGAGAGAATGGGAAGCACTGTGGCTACTTAAATTTGGGCAATATATCTTTCATGTTGTTTTGTGACCTGAAACACCAACTTTTGCTCCTCCACATGCAGTCATGTGAGAAACTAAGCAGATCCCATGGACACAAACACTCAGTCACTTTTGAAAGGGTGTTTTTTAATAAAGGTGACATACTCAAATAACACATCTAGAAGTTGCATAGGTTTTAAAACAAATGACAAGTGAAAAATGACAGGACTGCAAATATAGTGGTCCAGCTGATTGATGCAAAATGAAATCTCCCAAAATTTCCTCAGGATCTTCAGGGAGCTCTTGCAGCTGTTTTCAAGTCTAGAGATTGCAAAGGTTTTACTGACATGGTACACATTGAGAGGAGAAAGCCTCTGCTGTGCAAAGAATGTCCAAAAATTAAAGTAAACCTAAAGTTTTTAAGACTAAAACTTTTGGAATAATGAGCTGTTGTGGTCTAAATTAGGGAACATTTCTTTCTTGTGGTTGTGTTAACCTTTATCTGTAGGCACTGTATCAAATAGAATGAAAATGTTGAAATATGTTAAGAAAAGTCAACAGTTTAAAGTGGGTACATTTATTTTTTCACGACTGTAATTGTACCAGTCACTTTTCTATCAACTGAACAAGCTTCATCACAAGTTAAAAAAATCATTTTTATAACACCTTGCATAAACTATAACCCCGTTCTGGCTATTAATTAGTCCCTCCAATGTACATTTAGGGTTAGATGAAACTCACATAGTCCAGAAATGGAATTCTGATTATAGAAGACTATATTAGAGTATATTCAAGGGTGTTTCGGAGTTTGGCCAACTAGGCTACATGCGTTTTGTGGTCTTGGAAGAGGGTACCTGGCCCACTGAAGCAAGCTAATTGGTCCCTGTACAACCGCAGTGAGAGCTTGGTTTGGATAAGACACATTCCCAGAGGGTGTTGGACTCTGCTAAGGCTACTTTTTGAATTTGTTATTGATTTTGTTCAGAATTTTCCCCACCAGACCCATATAGTGTCGGGTCTGGTGGTCTCAGTATCTCATCTCTGCTTCTGAAGAAGATGTGGTTGTGTTGGCTTCATCAAGCGACAGCCTCCAGCCTGCATTGGGGCAGTTTGCAGCAGCTGGGATCACCACCTCCAAGTTTCAGACCATGTTTCTCAGTTGGAAAATCGTACAGTGGCCACTCCAGGTTGGGTATGAGTTTCTGCACCAAGTGGAGGAGTTCAAGTATCTCAGGGTCTCATTCATTAGTGAGGGAAGGAGGGAGCAGGAGATTGTGAAAGTGAAGCTGTCAGTTTACCGGATTATCTATTTTCCCACCCTCAACTATTTCAAAAGAATGAAGTTGTGGCAAAAATGAGCTTCCTCCGAAGGGTGTCTGGGCTTAGCTTTAGAAATAGGATGAGGAGCTCAACCATTCTAGAGGAGCTCAGAGTACAGCCACTACTCTTCCACATCAAATGGAGCCAACTGAGGTGGTTCAGGCATTTGTCTAGGATGCCTCCTGGATGAGGTGTTTTGGGGATGTCCAAGTGGGAGGAGACAATTTGGTAGACCCTAGACATGTTGGAAATATTATTTCTCTTGGTCTTGGGAATGCCTTGGTCTCCCTCCAGAAGAGCTGGACGAGGTGGCTGGGGAGAGCGAGGTCTGGGCATCATCCACAACCCAGATCCAGATAAGTAGCAAAAAATAGATGGATGGATGGATGGATGGATGGTCCAGAGTTGGTGTGCAACAAGTAACATTTGCCTTGCATAAGATGATTCAGCAGGACACCTTGAAAAAGCTGGAGTGAACCATGCATACATAACAACAAAGAGTACATAAATGAAGAACACATGTTTGACATTATCAGGCCAAATAAGTAAAGTAAAAAGTTGTGTACCTTGTATTTGGGATATGGAGCATTACCTAGAGGAAAACCATGCACAGAAAATTAAACTGAAGGGTGGCTTGGAGTGGATTCTAAGTTCATAAACCATAATCCACAGACATAATAATTTACTAGGTGACACACTTCTATGCTTTGAAGTTTGAAATAACGATGGATAGCTGTAAATGTCCAGTGTTAACTTGGGCTTTTAAACAGTTCTTTGGTTTAGCATTTTCAGGATTTTCTCCTGCTTCTTGTATACAGTCACACAGAACTTTGGGTGGAGGCCAGCTGGAATTTATATCCTCATAATATTATTAATTCATTAAGGATGGTAACTTCTTGCAGTCTTGTAATTGGGAGAAAAGCAACATGAAGTGTCTAAGAGCTTACCTTACATTGCATCCACTGCATTTATACTGTTTTATGATTTATAAAATCATAAAACATTTAATGATACTTTAATGGCATCTTTCTGTACATTGTACAATAGGCTCTTACTGAATAATATTTAGACCCTGATTAACACTATAATATACAAGATATACCTTTATCTTTATTATTGTTGGCTAGCTATTTTAGCCTGGTACACAAATCTAATTATTGATTTAAATTTTTCATTAATTTCATCACATGTTGGCATCCTCATGCAGTACATTTTAGCTAGAGCCTGACCAGTACAGGATTTTTAAGACCGATACAGATACCGATACCGATACCGATACCAATATTTGGTGATTTAAAAATCCGATATATCGGCCGATATTTTTTTCTTTCAGACACACGAAACATAAACAGATTTCCCTAACATATGTTATGTATAGTTACATATGAGTCCTTACTAAGATAATATGACATTTAGTTTAAAAATAATCTTGTTTTGCTGTCACAACAAATCATGGATTACTCATTTACGCTCTGCCTGACTCTGCTTGGATCAACTGCTTGTGTTTGTGGCCCTGCTGATACATCAGTCAGGCTCTAATTTTAGCAATCATTGTAACTGAATTAAAATAGACTACTTAAAATATGCATAAATAAATGAAGAAATGACAACAGTTTAATATGAGTAGTTTGTTCCAGATCCTACCTGAACCTTTTACTGTTCTCCTGCCAGTGTATATTAGAAAATAGAGTATAAACCTGTGGATAATATTGATGGGTATTTGAGCAGCACTTTCTCACCGGGGCTGCAGCAGCTGCAGAGAAAGGCAGAAGGAGAGATTCACTTTTAATGTCAAACCACATCTTGTCCAGACAAAAATGGCTTAAAATAACACAGTGCAGCTCTCTAAGTGGGATTTCTGTGATACTGCAGAGGGGATATCAGTTAGCTCGCCCAGTACTCTTCCTGCTGGTCACGGATGTAGCAGACTTCACAGCAAAAGCATCGAAAAGCAGTGGTGCCATACAGCTGTAGGACACAACTGTACTTCAGGTTACATATGCACACTCTCAAATTATAAATACAGTAGAAAATGTATGCAGAAGTGTAATAATAGACCTGAAGAGGGTGATAATGCCCCCTGCTACTTCCCTCAACGACACCTAATCTCAAATCTGTAAAAATAGAAATAACCTTATAAACTATTTTTAAATAAAGACTTGAAGGTAACAAGGATTTCAGTTTAAGGCCTGGGTAGTCTGTTCCATTCCTCCCACCCACTGCAGTGCCACAGGTTGTGTGTGTGTGATCAACCGCCCCCATGTCTCGCTGCTGTGTGGTCAAAGAGGTTGTCCAGGTAACGTTTTCTTTCATCACCTGTCAGCAAGGTGCTGCCTGAGGGTTTAGCCTTGGATCACAAAGAACGCGCAATGTGATGCCAAACAACTCAGCGACATTCGATTATAGCTGTTAATAACAGCCACTATTTAAAGTCTTTCCCCTTGTAGAATGTTTGTTTGTTGTAATGAAATCACAAGGCAGCACTGACAAACGAATTATACTCATTAGGAGCCTCAAGTGCGCATAACGGGCTATTTTTCAAACTCCTGATACTTATTCTGCTGCCACAGCTTGTGACATATGAGCCTCTCATCATGACATTCTTATTTCAATTAAAAGGAGGAATGAAGCCACCGCAGCATGCCTGACTTAGCGGTTAAGATAATGTACATGCGCCATAGACGTTTGAAGTCATCCAGAAAGATATAGAGAGATTGTCTGTCCATGCCATCATCTGCTGTCTTTCTAAAAATCAAACCAGGCAATAAATGTGAAAAATTGCAGGTCGCCTTTGTCCTCCAGTTTTCATGCAAATAACGCCATCGACAAACCTGACACTTACCACATAATGAGAAGAGCGTGATGAGAGAGTGTGAGCACAAGAGAGAGATAAGTGGGAGAACTGAGAGGAAGCATTGTTCAGAGACAAAACCAAAAAGCGAGGGAACGAAAGGGTTACACAGAGTTAAAATGAAAGAAAGATAAGGAGGGAATTGGGGAGGAAGGGCACGATGGGTGGCTGCAGTGTCCCCTTTTTTTCTGGAAATAGAGAC
>VVAS01116438.1:0-12990 GCA_015103295.1 Ptychochromis oligacanthus
CCATGATGTACTGGGTGTTTCTTCTTCATTCACCCCTTTTTACTCTTCATACATTTATACATCACTTTTCATTTATTCTTCCATATTGTCTCTTTTGTCCTATCTCCCTCTCCTCTCTTCTGTTTCTCCTCAGCTCCAACCGGTCGCGGCAGATGACTACCCCTCCCTGAGCCTGGTTCTGCCGGAGGTTTCTTCCTGTTAAAAGGGAGTTTTTCCTTCCCATTGTCGCCAAGTGCTTGCTCATAGGGGGTCGTCTGATTGTTGGGGTTCTCTGTCCAATATTTCCTGTTAGGGTCTTTACCCTAACATATAAAGCGCCATGAGGCGACTGTTGTTGTGATTTGGCGCTATATAAATAAAATTGAATTGAATTGAATGGAATTGAATATTTAGCTCCATCCATCTTCCCGTCAACTCTGACCAGCTTCCCTGTCCCTGCTGAAGTAAAGCATCCCCACAGCATGATGCTGCCACCACCATGTTTCACGGTGGGGATGGTGTGTTCAGACTGATGTACAGTGTTAGGTTTCCGGCACACATAACGTTTTCCATGTAGGCCAAAATGTTCAGCTTTGGTCTCATCTGACAAGAGCACCTTCTTCCACATGTTTGCTGTGTCCCCTACATAGCTTGTGGCAAACTGCAAATAGGACTTTTTATGGCTTTCTTTCAGCAATGGCTTTCTTCTTGCGACACTTCCATAAAAAACAGATTTGTGGATCTGAGCTGTGGATCTCTGCAGCTCCTCCAGAGTGACCATGGGCCTCTTGGTTGCTTCTCTGATTAATGCTCTCCTTGCCCAGCTGGTCCGTTTAGGTGGACGGCCATGTCTTGGTAGGTTTGCAGTTGTGCTATATTCTTTCCATTTTCGGATGATGGATTGAACAGTGCTCCATGAGATGTTTAAAGCTTGGGATATGCTTTTATAACCTAACCCTGCTTTAAACTTCTCTACAACTTTATCCCCGACTTGTCTCAAGTGTTCCTTGGTCTTCATGAAACTGTTGGTTCACTAATGTTCTCTAACAAACCTCTGAGGCCTTCACAGAGCAGCTAAATGGTAAAGTAAATGGACTGGTTCTTATATAGTGCTTTTTCTACTCCGTTTTAAGCACTCAAAGCGTTTTTGATATTTATTCAGCTGTATTTATACTGAGATTAAAGTACACACAGGTGTACTCTATTTACTAATTTGGTGACTTGTGAAGCCAGTTGACTGCACTTGATTTCATTTAGGGGTATCAGAGTAAAGGGGGCTGAATACAAATGCACGCCACACTTTTCAGATTTTTATTTGAAAAATTTTTTTAACACCATGTATCATTTTCCTTCCATTTCACAATTATGCGCTACTTTGTCTTGGTCTATCATATAAAATCTCAATAAAATACATTTAAGTTTGTGGCTAAAATGTGGAAAAGTTCCAAAAGGTATGAATACTTTTTCAAGGCACTGTATTTAGTTTATGGATGTTGCTTGGTAGTAAGTACTACGTTACAACATTGTCAGTTACCATTTGTCATGAATGCAGCATAAGATCAAGTTGGAAAATGGATGGTTCATTTTTCTGCTTATGTGTCTAGACAGCTGTGGTCTACACAGTCCTTTACACACTGCTTCATTATAGAAGATGACTTGTGTGGACAAGATAAAAAATGTCACCTTATGGTGGGCTCCGTATGACTCACTGCACAGCGATGGGTTTGTAACTAAGCAGGCAGATGATATTGTTTACAGTCTATTGTCAGTGACAAACACCTACACATTTACTTTCTTGTCTAAATGGACAAAGCACATCAGGGACTGAATAAGTAGGAGGCCTGTCACTTTTTCTTCCTCCACTTTTACTTTTCTCTCTTTTTGGCCTCTCAAACTGACTTTCATTATGATCAGCTTCTCTTAGTCACACCAAACACACAGCGACAGAAAAACGCCCACTAACACTCTCAACCGTGGCTAATGTGACAGCCAAAGCTGCTATTCATTCACTCACTAACAAACACATACACACACCCACAAGCACACTTCCATGCATACACTAGCATACATAATGCAGTCACAATGGAGTCACGATTATTCTCACACACACAGTCAACACCCCAGTGGCAGTCCAAGCCTTTTTAACACATGCTTTCACTCTAGTTGATAATGTGACAAGAAGATGATGGGAAACCCTCCTACACCATAACCATTTACTGGGATTGTTGACTGGATGTTTGATTAGAAGCTCACACACATATTATTTGCATGTAAGTCTCTCATTCACCAGTTCACTGTAAGTAAAGGCACAGCATACTTAACTGTATATAATTTTGTTTAGCTACAAACTTACTAGTCCAACCAAGTAAAGGTGTACAACACAAAAATTATGACTTCCATTCCCCTCCTCTTGCATAGTATGTTCTAAATTTTGTGGCATAATTGTATTCATGCATGTGCTTTATTTAAGGACCATGCCACACATTCTTTAAGGTCTCCCTTCAAACCCTTTGGTACATTCAAACTGCTGAAATACTAGTGTACTAGTGTAATTGTGTCTAGTGTATAGTAAACATTTAAGTAAATATAGTTTCTATGTTTATTGAAGCATTTTGCCCTTTAATATGAGAAAAAAGGAGTTTACAGTGCAACATTGTATTCAAGAAATATGTTTCAGACATGAGAACTATAACAGTTATGACTTGTTAAAAAGGTGCCAGAATGGAGATCTGAATGAGCTAATTAAGGTGAGCTTTGGTTTCCTTTCCTTTCCTTTCCTTTTCTTTTTTCTTTTTGTTTCTTTCTTTCCTTTTCTTTTCTTTTCTTTTCTTTTCTTTTCTTTTCTTTTCTTTTCTTTCTTTCTTTCTTTCTTTCTTTCTTTCTTTCTTTCTTTCTTTCTTTCTTTCTTTCTTTCTTTCTTTCTTGCTTTCTTTCTTTCTTTCTTTCTTTCTTTCTTTCTTTCCTTTTCTTTTCTTTTCTTTTAAGTTGCTATTTTAGGAATGACACCCAGTGGGAAAGCAACAGATATAAAGTTAGAAGTAAAACCCATTGAGGCACAAAATACACATAGACAAAACAGAGGAACACAACAAAAAGGAACACAGAAGACACTAGAACTTTTAATCAAAACAGCAATCTTTTCCTGAACTTTCCATATCATTGTTGTGTAAATGGACTGGTTCTTATATAGCACTTTTCTACTCTACTTTGAGCACTCAAGGTGCTTTATACTACAAGCCTTATTCACCCATTCACACAAGCACTTTTTTTTTTCCTCTATATGTAAGTGCCTTCTATCTAACATTCACACACATTCACACTCTGATGGATGCATCAGGAGCAACTTGGGGTTCAGTATCTTGCCCAAGGATACTTTGGCACACAGACTGGAACAGCCTGGGATTGAACCACCAACCTTCTGATTAGTAGATGACCTGCTCTACCTCCTGAGCCACAGCCACCCCACAAAACATATGTATGCGTAAAAATATGTGTAAAAACATACCACAGAGGATGCAAACCCCATCTCTCTTGTGACACCCTTTCTATGCCAGCCATCCACCCCAGTCTCCTCCTGATAACGGTGCTGCAGTTCATAAATCTAGAGCTCTGCTCATTCAAAAATTATGTTCCCTCAAATCAAGACAGCCATGAGTTGAGACAGCCAAGTCTGCTGTTAATGTTTTTAACATTAACAGCACACTTGTACTGTGTGATATACTGTGTACTAAAGGAAGGATGTTCTAATTTATAATGAAAATCAGCGTACAACAGCATTTCAAGCTATGAAGAATTCTGAGTCAGCATTAGATAACCCTGTCTAATTATTTAGATAGGGTTAACTGATTTTAACCCTCTTTATTTATTTGTTTCACATTACATTTTTTTTCACAGTAAAATCTGTGGATCATCTAGAATAACCACACCTTGTCTCCAGAAAGACAAAGATCCCAGGACAAAATCAAAACTAGAGACCATTTTGTGACAGCATCATGCCAGCTGTGCCACCAATAACTTCTCAGAGCACAACTGGCTTCATTTTAATGTCAACTACACACAAGCACATGTAACACATACACTGTTGCCATAATTGCCTTTGTGGTAAATCCAACTGCAAGAAGTTTATCCAGGACCCCACGTTCCATGATACCTCACAGTCTCAGTCTGCTGTCACGGTATATGGGGTTTGTAATGTGGGTGAAAATAGTATGGCTTCCTCTGAACGCATCATGTTTGTGTGACAGTGCACCGGCTGCACTGGCAGACTGCTTCAGTTTTAATGGTGATTACAACTCCATCTATGTGACTGCTGGCATATTGAAGCTGAGTAAATCGGATGTTCCGGGGTTGACCTCTGCTCTCCTGACCTTCATCTACTCCTCTGACCACAAGCTTTAAATCAGCCACCACACCCCATTCACAATACTGGCTGAAGGTCCTGAAGAAAGGCCAGCAAGCCCATTGACAATACAGGGCCACGGGCCATGAGAAAGGACAGCACTAGCCAGGTCAACCCAGGCTCTTTGTAGGAGCTCAAACTAATAGCACAGCAAGCACTAAAAATACAAATGCTGCCATTCACTGTGTGGAGACTGAGAAGGGCAGAAAACACACAATAGATTTAAAGAACATACAAGGCAACGCCTCCTTAATCAGGACCTAGACTTAAATGTTGTGAATGATGTCTGTACATGGTCAAATATGGCATATTGATTTGAAGTGAAATACACAGGGATCATTAGCCTTTCTTTAAAGCCGTGTTCTTTAACTTTTGAGTGACTGAATACTTATTAAAGATTATGATGAATAAATAATTTAGAAACACAACGCTTTGAGGGTAACTTGTATATCATACACTGAATTTGTACCTTGACCAGTCCAACTGTGTTGGACATTTGTAACATTCGCAATGTCTAAATGTCTTCATTTAGTTCTAGAGTGTGCAAAATGTATGAAAACTGCTTTAGAAACCATAAACCTAGGTTTGGGTGAAGGTGGGGGTATACCTAGTCAGGCTCCACCTCCCTGTTGCTAGGATTAGGAGGAATCAACATCTCCACATTTATTCTCTAGAATGAAGCTGATGCCATCACAGGGATATAATCAAAGTGTCCTAAGGGCCAATGTCTTGATGTGCAGCAATATTGGATTCCAAGACCAAATCAAGAAAGGACAACTTGTGCATCTCTGACATGCCAGCAGCTTTGGCAAAAATGTATTTGAATCTATGGATAGAAAATGGACTGTGTGGAAGTGAATATGTTATGAGCCACATTGGCAGGGTGCACATTATATTAGTGAATATGTCCTCACACACATCTTTGTGAACTGTTTTCTTCCACTTGTTTTTCATTGCAGGACATTTTGACACAAACAGATCAAGGTTCACTAGGCCCAGGTCCTGTTAAGCCCTACTCATCTCATCAAGCTTTTCACTCAGTCAATGAATATTCATACTGCACCACACTGATTCACTTAGGCTTTAATTTGCCTTCTCAACCACAAGGAAGAACAAATTGCATTCACTGCTTGCACACATGCAGCCACATAAATACATGCATGCACTGAGGTTAGTTCTTCTGCCCTTAGCAGGATTTCTCTCATGTCATTCTGACTAAGAAAGAGAAACACTGAAACCGCGTTGGGGTTTTATTGTGGTTAAAACGCTTTACTTAGACATTTTCCACTTGCTTTATATACTGGTGGATGCTTATATTAAATATTCCAAAGTTTCAAATAATGAGGTCAGCATACGTTCAAGTAATTTCTTTGAGCCAAAAGCTCAGGCTTCAGACTGCTCTAAATGCTGTATTTCAGCCAGTTTCATAAGGCAGTTTTCAAGCCGGCCGAGCACAGCACGTTGGATGCGTCATTGCTGCCATAGCATTGGTTGCATTACATTTGGTAGAGCTTCAGTTTAATACTTTTAGAACAAGTTGTTATGCATTTATTTATTCTTTAAGTTACAGTAACTTAAGTTAAGTTTTGTTTAGATGGAAATAAAAATTTCAGTACTTGCTGGATATTTATATCATTTTGGTGATGGAAAGGCTTTTATTACTTATCTATATCACCCAAGGTTATTAGTTTTGCGCTCACAGGTTTGGAGCTGTTACTGACGGGATTTAAGAAAGTTTATTTAGGTGTAAATTTGAAAAACTAGACTAGGGCTTATGTGGGTTTGAAATGGAATGTCACATCAATGATAATATTAGTTACAGTTATGCTTTCATTCCAATGACAAGTCAAAAACATCTGACACCTATCACTACTGATGAGGACTGATTTTAAATGGCATATGCTACTCTAAATCTAAGAAGATCATGTTATTGTCTTTAAAAACCTAGTCCAAAGCTGTTTTCTTAAATGAAATTCAGCATTGAATAGAAGTGCATATGAAAATGCAAATGTCTGATGCAGTAAGACAGGACAGTAAGCCACCTCTCTATACAACGTCTGTAAGATGTCCAGCTGCACAGATTTTTGATGATGTGAGAATAGAGTGGTTGTCCTGTGTCCTGCCTCCTGCACACTTCAGGCAGCCTCCTTATCTAAGCCACACATTCTAGAAATGAAAACTTCAGACAATCTCCCTACCTGATTTTCCCATTTCATGTGCGAAAACAGCTCAAGTTTCAAAGCTTTGGTCTATATATATTTGTTTTCTATTCACTGAGATCTGGCTGTGTTTTCCTTGGGCTTATGATGAACTGAGAAAAGAGCAAAGCTCATGACTGTGTATCCTCCTGGAGCTCCTGATGAGGAAGCTGAGACTCATACTGACCTGCACAGTTGAGTTAACCACAATAATCTGTAGGACTGATATTGACTTAGTGATAATTGGTTTGTGGGCTTAATGAGTTTAGCTTACATGACTAGCACAGATAAATGTTTAAGCTTACACCCCCCTCAGTCAATATGGAAGCTCACACCTCAGACTGAGCTATCAGATGCACAGAAGCCAGCCAATTAATTTGAAGAGATTAGGCCATTTTTGTTATCAGGTCTCTCAAATATGTCAACAAGAGGATCCTGTGTAAAGATAAGTCCTCAGATGAAACCTAGGACAAAAGCTGTATCATTTCCCCTGCACACAGTGTTGTGGATCAAAAGATCAACAGACTATAAGGGGATAAAACCTATAAGACTGCAGCCTGTATCATAAAAAAACAACCCTTTATTCACTAAGGGTAACATATATCGATCAGTCATAATATTAAAACCACTGACAGGTTAAGTGAGTCAAGGTGTTGAATATATTAGGTAGCAAAAGAACAAACAGCTCTTGAAGCTGTTGTGTTGGAACCAGGAAATATCAGGCAGTGTGAAAATCTAAGCAACAAACTTAACTGGCTAGCAGCCTGTGTCAGGGAATCTCAAAAATGGCAGGTCTTTTGCAGTGGTTCTTGTATGCAGTGGGTAGTATCTACCAAAGTGGGCAAAAGAAGGACAACCAGTGAACCTATGACAGAGTCTTGGGCACCCAAGGCTCAGAGATGTGCATGGGGACTAAAAGCTGGCCTGTAGAGCTTGATCCTACAGAAAAGCTTCTGTTGCCCAAATTGCTGAAATCCTTAATGAAAGAAAGGTGTCAGAACATACAGTGCATCACAGATTACTGTGCAGCTGCAGGCTGGACAAACATGACCAAAAGCCTCTACAATGAGCTGGTCAGCATCAGAACTGAACCACTTAGAGATGGAAGACGGCTGTCTGGTCTGGACTTTTACGTCATGTGGATGGCTGGGTGCCTTTGTTTATCTGGGGAAGTGATGGCACCAGGATTCACTATGGAGTCAAAGCAATATGGTTGTCAAAGCACGATGCTCTGTTGCATGCACTGACAACCTTTCTTTCAATTTTCTGTTGAGAAACCTGGTGTTCTGGCATTCATGTGGATGTTACCGTGTCAAGTATCACCTCCCTAAACATTGTTGCAATTATAATAATTGAGGTTTTTGTGTGGCTGTCATGCAAAATTGGGCGTTTGGTGTATGCATAAACATGTTTGGCAGTAACCCTTGGGTTATTTAAAGAGCACAAAGACAGAAATTGAAAAAAAAACTATCAATAGCTCAGCATATGTCCACCCATCTATCACCGTATCTGTTCTGCCTGTGAACAAAGCTATGTGACTCTCTGCTCGCTTGGTTTACTTTGTGCTGAGGGCTGCAGTCAAGTAGAAGTCAAGAGGGCTGACAGGGAGCGTGCTAGAGGGCAATCGCCCTTGAGAAAGCAACTTACTCCCTAAAAGATGTGACCCATTGGGCTTGCCGCCCACAACTTTACCCACCCCCTCCACATACACACTACCACCACCAGTTTTGGGTCACCTTCCATTACCCCAGTCCATATACACAGGGAATCACACATTCACCCACAATGACCTAACCATGTGGTCCCAGGCCAACTCCAGCCAGGTCCCAATCTTTGCTTCCCCCTCCCTTATAAACTCATAGATCACTGCTGACACATCAGTAACTGAGCTGGGACAGATAAGAGACAGCGGACAAGGCCCCAAGCCAAGAACAAACACTGTGTGTTCCCAAAAAAAAAGTCCTTTTGGCTCTGCTGCCTCTCATTTCCCTGTTCTTCTATCATTCAGTCTGTTTAAACCCTGACAGGATTTTGGTCTGAGCTGTGGCTGAGATCATTTCTTCAGTGGTGGTATTGCAGTGAAACAGCTAAGACACAATATTTCACTGCTATATTTGTTTACCACAATTTTGTTTAACCCAGTGCTGTTTTTTATGTTTAAATGCAATCCTGGAACTGATGGTATTTTATGGCAAAACCAACAATTGAGACTGACAGATGTTGCTTTTGGACAGCAGAAAATTTACCTGTTATGACAAACTGTAAATTGAGTGACTCAGTCTGCTTAACAAATGCAGTTGTCATTTCCAAACTGTTTGAACAAGCTGTTTGACCTCAGTCACTCACTCTCAAATGTTCTTGGTCATTTGGCATTATTTGAAGCTATTTGTTCTCTCTGCTGAGGACCAGCTGATCATTCAGAAACTGAATTCACTCACCTGCTCACTAAATTACAGTTAATTTGTCTGTATTTACCATGTGATAAACAACTGCAATGTAAAATGTATAATCAAATGTTGAAAACAAGAGGGCTAACATGCGGCTATTTAAATGAGGTAAGCTAACATTTATGGAAAAACTGCCTACCTGACCTGGACTCTGCTACTGCTAATTTCAGCCTGCCACCAATTAAAGAGACTCTGATTAACCCCACATAAAGTTATAACATATAAGTTATTTTAGGGTCTTTACCCTAACATATAAAGCGCCATGAGGCGACTGTTGTTGTGATTTGGCGCTATATAAATAAAATTGAATTGAATTGAAATTGAATTGAATTGAAAAGTTCAGCTGTCCTAGTAGGATTTTCATGACATTTACTCAGTTGCCTGCTACAGCAAAAGCCATGGTTCGCAGAGAGATTACAAAGCATCAAAGGGATCTCATTGTTGAAAGGTATCAGTCAGGAGAAGGGTACAAAAAAATTTCCACAGCATTGGATATACCATGGAACACAGTGAAGACAGTCATCAAAAAGTGGAGAAAATATGGGACAACAGTGACATTGCAAAGAACTGAACATCCCACCAAAACTGATGAAAAGAGAAGACGAAAACTCGTCAAGTACTTGTTGTGTACTTGACAGCAATCTCCTATATTCTTCATATGTCTGGACTATGGGGTAGGGTTGCAAGATGAAAGCCTCTTCTGGCAAAGAAAAACACCCAATTTGCAAAAAAAGTCAATTCAAATCATCCATCTTCTTCTGCTTATCTAATTCAGGGTTGTAGGGGGGCTGGAGCCTATCCCAGCTGCCATAGGGTAAGAGGCAGGGTTCACTCTGGACGCCAATCTGTTGCAGGGCGAACACAAAGAGACAGCCTACCATTTGCACTCACATTCACACCTACGGCCAATTCACAATCATCAGTTAACCTAACCCCACTAACTGCATGGACTGTATGAGGAAGCTGGAGTACCTGGAGAGAACCTACATAGATATGGGGACAGGTAAACTCCACACAGAAAGGCCTTGGCCTTCTGTGTGGATTTATCTGAATCCATCTGGTGGATTTGAACCCTGGACCTTCTTGCTGGGTGGCAACACTGCTAACCACTGTGCCGCCATGCTTCTTCAATTCAATTTTATTTTATTTATATAGCGCCAAATCACAACAACAGTCGCCTCAAGGCGCTTTATATTTTTGGGTAAAGACCCTAAAATATTAGACAGAAAGATGTCAAGTCTCCAAAAAGCATAAGATGGAAAATGTGTTATGGTCTGATGAGACCAAGGTTGAACTTTTTGGCCACAGGACATTCAAAAGGTATATTTGGTGCAAAAACAGCATTTTGCATCACCTACAGAACACCATACCCATGGTGAAGCATTGTCATGGCAGTATCATGCTTTGGGGTTGCTTTTCTTCAGCTCGAACTGGGGATTTAGTCATGGTGGAAGGAATTATGAACTGTCCCAAATACCAGTCACTTTTGGCTCAAAACCTTTAGGCATCTGGTAGAAAGCTGAAGATGAAGAGGAATTTCACATTTCAACATGACAATGACCCCTAGCATACATCAAAATCAACAAAGGAATGGCTTCACCAGAAGAAAAGTTTTGGAATTGCCAAGCTAGAGCCCAGCCCTAAATCCAATAGAAAATCTGTAGGGTGACCTGCAGAGGGCTGTGCACAAGAGATGCCCTTGCAATGTGACAGATTTGGAGCACTTTTGTAAGGAAGAATGGGCAAATATTGCCAAGTCAAGATGTTTCATGCTGATAGACTCCTAACCAAGAAGATGATGAAGATATCTTTGACTGTAGGAGGAAGCCTAAGTACCCAGAGGGAACTCATGCACATGATCCGCTGTGCCGGCCCCTAAAGAAAGCAGCCGAAAGAAGAAGAAGAAATTATTTTCATTTTTTGAGATAATAACATGATTTATTTACTTGTGGATAACCTCCCACTTTTATTTTTAACATTTAGTCACTGCTAACCAGCTAGCCCTTGCTCTTCCCGTCTTGTGGTTCCCTACCAGTAGGCTGGTTGCCATTGTGGCAATTCCTAGAGACTGTCATCCCAAAGTTCGACGGACTCTAACTCCATCATCATGTACAGCAGCTGATGATAGCAGTCACTGTTCTGCTGTGAAGATGCACTGCAAGCTGAAGTATCAAAGCTGTAAAGCAGAATCACTACCATCACAGTTCATCCAGGGGATGAGAAACTCAGTGGAGAGACAGCTAATATTCCCTCCATTGTGGTTGCAAAGTGTATGAAACATTATTAATTAATGTATGTAAGAAAGCATGGGTGTGTCTACATTTGAGTGAATATACCTGCATTCACACAGTACTGCCAAAAGCAGAATCTAATTTTGTAGAAAACTCTGTAGTTGACTTATTATTTTGGACTTTTTATATTACCTTTGCTTTTATTTGTTCTCTAGTTAGGTTTAGTCAACCAAACTACTGATTAGGTTTATAAACATTGAACAGATTGGGCTGGAATTTATGCAGTACTTTTCTAGTCCTACTGATCACTCTAAAGATAATGGTTTGGGTTTGCTTTCTAACATGTTAGCACATTAGAAGCAACCTTACCACAGTAAGGAGTGCCACCCTGGTCTCATGGCATCTATTTCAGCAAATGAACGAGCCTTATAGAAGTATAAAGGACCAGCTTGCACATTGAACAGTTTTATTTGAGCAGCACCCTGTGCATTAAAATGTGATGCAAAAGTTGGGACTGAGACGGCCCTCATCAAGGTTTGGGTGAAGATATGTATATGTATAAGTTAAGAAGAGGAGTTTGTTGGTGTGGTTATATTAAAAGCATATGGTTGAGGTTATGAAATGTCTTTAAAAAAACCCCCCCCCAAAAAAAACACAATGTTGCTTAAAAGAGAAAAATGAACAACAGTTACCACTGACTAATGTTTGCTGACCCACATGTCTGGACCGACCTCCATGGCTACATCACCTTTTCTTTACTCAGGTTGTCCTTTACTTGCCCTTCTCTTTTTGTTTCATTGGTGTGTGAAAACCTAATTCATGCACACAAAGAACCACTTCCATTTGCCAGCATTAGTTATACGTGCATTATTGTATTGAAATACAAAAGCCACATACTGATAACTGGTGCAAAAAGTCAAAAATGTATATCAACTTCAAGGTCCATACGTTTTCTTCTGCTTGTCTAATTCTGGGTTGCAGCGGGGCTGCAGCCTATCCCAGCTGTCATAGGGTGAGAGGCGGGGTACAAACTGGACAGGCTACCAGTCTGTCACAGGGCTAACACAGAGAGACAGACAACCATTCACACCTACAGCCAATCTAGAATCACCAATTAACCTAACAAGGATATCTTTGACTGTGGGAGGAAGCTGGAGTACCCAGAGGGAACTCATGCAGGCCCGGAGAGAACGCTCTCAAGAAGGCCAGCCGGCCAGTGGATTTGAAACCAGGAATTGCTTGCTGTGAGGCAACAGTGCTAACAACAGTTAGCAACAGTGCATGGACCTCCATGTCTACCTTGCCCTGGAAACAGTTCTGCCAAATGTCATGATGTCATGATGAGTGCCTGGGTTCAAGATATGAAGCCAACTTCAAGGTTTCATTTTTAATACTTCACAAGATGTAAACTATCAGTTTAATTTTAACATTTATTATGTTTTCTCTTATTTTAGTTAAATACTATTTGTCATAGTTTTCAAGACTAAAATTAACACTGACGAACTGACAGAAAATTACTTTTATTTTTGATAATCTAGTAATAGCTCAAGTCACTCAAACTGAAGTGGAAACACCAAAAATCAGCAGCGCGTTAATATTTATTTCTTTTTGGTTACACATAATCCTAAACTGACTGTTGATCAAACTACATAAGCACTTTGAGTACACTTCAAACCCGAGGTGGGTGTTTGTCATTTTATTTCATTTTATTGACTGAGCAATTGATGGAAAACTTC
>VVAS01116453.1:12980-23813 GCA_015103295.1 Ptychochromis oligacanthus
TTTCTCTGTGCAGGTAGATGGAACATCTGCATACTTTGCACACTCTCTGAAACATTTGGGTACAGTTGTGCTTTCATGAAGGACTGCAGGAAGTTCCTGTGCAAATGATTTCAGCTCCAAACTCACAAAAAATAGAAGCTTTATTTCAGAGAAGTAAAATAAACCATAAAAAACTTTTCCTGTCTGTTGAGTCCTGTCTGCTGGGGCCGATGGAGGCACTAAGCCTTTAGCAGCTTTGAGTTGGAGTTTGCTTTAATAAATGTGTGAAATCAGCTAATGTATTTCTGTTATAGTCAGGAGCTAATTTCTCCAACACTGACAACATCACATCTCACCTCAGAAATATCTGGGCAGTTCTCCTGTTGTTGAAGTGCAGCTTTCTTTTCATGCCTCAGTGTGCTTTTTGGCTCATTTACTTTCAGAGTCAGTCTGCTTGACTGTAACACCACTCTTTTCCCACGTTAGCAGGCAAGAATCTTTCTTGTAAAAGCTTTTTAGATGTTTATGGATTTTTTCATGTCCAACAAATTAGGATAAGTTGACAAATATTTAAAGAATGCATTACAAAGGTCATTTATTACATTTAAACATAGAAAAGTATGGCAGCACTAAGAATAAAAATACTAAATATAGAAGTGAGAGAAACCAGTATTTTGAAGTGTTGCTGTGATTGACCATACTGCATTATTTTTCAGAAGTGGACTGGCTTTAATTTTGGCAAATGATGACTATAGTTCTTCTGTTTCCTTCTGATGCCATAGAGATAGGAGGTCAGCCCCCCTGTATACTTGACAAAGTGGCTGTTGCTTCGATTCCTGAGTCAATATTGACCACCAGCCAAGAGGTGAGTGAAGCTACAGGAGCAGCTGGGATGAGGAGGACAGCCAGGAGACCATTATCAGCTACAAACACACGCACACACACTTATAAAACAAAAAACTTAAATACACTCTCAGTATGATGTGGCATGTGGCTGGGATTCATTCTTCTACTGTTTATTACTGAACTCAGTGCAACAGTTTTATGTGTGCAACAGGATTATAAAGCAAAACTTTTCAGATTACATTTTTCTATAAAACTACATAAACAAAGAACAGAACAAAAAACTTTTTTAGCTTTGCTGTTAAAATATGTAAATCAGACTAAGCTAATTTGTTATGAATAACAGTGTTATGAGTAAAAACATATTAACATAATTATACAAAACAGACTGCATATGAAAATGTAGATATGAAGTTTTATTTGTGTAGCACATTTAAAACAACAGGAGTAGGTGTTTAGAAACCAGATGTAATTAATGAGGACAGGATCTGACTGAGAATTGGAATGCTGCATGCTCATAAGGTAGCGACTTGTCAATCAGCCTGCCTTAAAGCACACCCTGCTTCATCATAATGTGTGACCCTAATAAGGTCCATAATTTACAAAATGAACATCAACTTGTATTCAACAAGAATTGAAACCTGCAACTGGGACAATAAACTCATCAGGAAAGTCTTTTACTGAGAGCACAGACCAAGTGAACAGTAGGGTTAGTTTCCCATAGACTTCTACGCAATTGAATCCCCTGCTGGCTGACACAAGGAATGCAGGTTTAAGGCGCTTGGCTTCATCTTTTCTAACCCAGAATCTGTGTCCATCTTTTGTATATAAGACCCATGACTTGTATAAAAAACGGTTTTCTCCATCTAAAATAAAACATGCAGCATTTGCAATAAATTCACCAGTATGAGCATAAAAGTTAATTTACGCTTAAATATCTACCATATATTGGCAGTGACATTTTTGTAGGATCATAGGCAGTATGAAAGATGGATGGGACATAGCTTTCAGGTCTAAAAAAACAAAAAGATGAAGATCCACTGCACAGTTGTCACATCCAGTTTCAAAACACCAAGGACATTTTTCCTAGAAAATCAGGCATAAACTAACTTATCCCTTATATATGTGGGGCACTTATTCCATACAGCAATACAAGAGACTGTCGTCCAACAACAGCATAAGTCCCTGTAGTGTGCAAATTTTTTATTATTTTATAGAGCAACAAGCTCTTTTAAGAAAGACATTGTCTGTTATGACCACGATATTCCCTGAATGTAAACCAGTGTTTATTGCTATAAGATTAAGATCTTACCTGTTTGAACCCAGACTATGATCCCTGAGTCTGACCAGTTCAGTTTTGTGGTTAAACTTTAAACAAACCTTAATCAAACCTAAAACCTTAAATGTGTCATGAAAATTGTTTGTCTTTATTGAGAATATCATTCTACATATAATGTTTTAAATGTGATGTCTCAGGAACCCCTTGAGGGAATTTTTTGAAATTTGATACAAACATTCACTTCGCCTCACAGATGAACTGATTCTAATTTGTTTTTTAAAGGTCATAGGTCAATGACAATATGACTGCAAATATTCTGCGTGTGTATTTCTGGCTTTTCAATCTGTACAGCAAACAGTGTCTTTATTGTTAGACAGTAAATCGGATAAAGAATAACTCCCAATAATGAACTGAATAGAAACATGTATATAAACTGTAACTTCAATGGTTGGTGGAGGCATATGACCCTGAGGCTGTTGATGTTTGAAAGTAGTTGAAAAATAGTTTGAAAAGCATTGACTTATGCACTGGTAGCTAAAACTTGTAAGTTTATGGAGTGGTACGAGCTATAGGATAGGTAATTTTAGACCAGGCTTGAGAGGCTCCACGGATAATGATGGTCATACTAGTTCTGTAAGGTCAAAGGCATAAAATCACAGTGAGTGTTGGCTCAGTTACAGTCAAGGTGTGGGAGTACCAGACTGCGGAGTTCTGGATCGACGGAGCATACGTAATGCAAAGGGTCACACTGCCCTGATGAACCAAACACTGCATCGCGTTTATGGATACTTTACAAACATGTGCTTCATGTGGAAAACTCCATATCTGTTGCATCTATTTGATAGCTTTATGCTTTGTCGCTGTAGGCAAATAAGAAAAATAATACACATAAGAGACATTAAGACATAACCAAACAACAGTGAGACAGAGACCAGTTTGCTGTGGCTGAACCTCAAAGCTGCTTTAATCTGATGGGATTTAACAAAAGAAAAGAGGAAAAACTCAATCCCTGACTACACACATGCTTTGTGCAGCTGCAAGAGCAAATACAGCCCAGAGACTTTCAAGTCCTGGTCCAGATTCAAAGCCACAGAAACTCTCTGTCACACAAGCATATGCACACGCCGCTGCAGTGCTTGTTTACAGAGCCAACACTGTCGCTGTGACATTCAACTATAGACCTGCAGCCACAGGCCGCCCTGGCTCTCCCAGTGCGGGATCATCCACGGGTCATGTTTATGAACTGGGAGGACTGGATGGATGCCAGCATCTTCCATCACTTTCCTCTTCCTTATCTTCACTTGTATCAGTCAGCTGCAGGCTCTTAAGTCATTCTCTCCCTGTCCTTCTCTCCATTTGTGTGCTGCAGCTCAGCCTTGTTCCTGTGATTTGTGAGTATGGTGATGAAATTTTATTGTGATGATAGCAATCAAAGCTGCTGCTCCATTCAATGAAGAGAAACTGTGATGTAATCAGTCTGACCACTGATAGATTAATGACTGATAAACGAATGGGAAGGGGCAACATGACAACAACTTGTCATTATGGTATAATAGTCAGAGAATTTACATGATTAATGAGGTCTTGTGTGGAGAGTTAATAGAAGAGATGAAAACTCAAATCTAGTATTTACCTTCAGGATAGTTTATTTTTTGCTGATTGTTTGGGTCAGCTGTGACATTTTCCTGCAAATATCAGTGATGTTAAAAAGTTGTAAACAAGCAGCATCGATATGTTGTGACGGTGACGGCAGAGTAAATTAGCACAACTGGTTAAATAAACAGTTCAAATTTGGGGAAATATACTTATTTGCTTTCTTACTGATTTTAATATGACAATATTACATCTTTACATTTTGTTTTTCCTTCTTCCTCTTATTTCTCAGGACTACCAACAAAACCTCAGTGTTGCAGCCCCTGTGTGTAGACATATCAAAATTGGTAGCCACATTTATCCTCAGTTACAAAAATGCCTCTTGGAGCCATAGCTTAAAGTGCACCAGGGATTCAGATATTCTTAATTAACGATACCATTTTTTGCATAACTTTTTTTTTCTCCATTTGCAGGTGTTGCATTTTGATGAACTCTAGAGAATTACCAATAAAATTAGCTTGAAAGAAATTTGCATTATCCAATTTAACCCAGATTCCTCATGCTTGGTAAGAGTTATGGCATGAACACATCTGCATGTCAGTAATGAGTTATAGTCACAGAGCCACTTACTGGGAACAAGAGGTCAGCCTCAGGTGACAAACTTTATATTAACTTTAGCTACATGGCGTATAATTGAGTTTCCACAGGAAGTGATAGATAAGTGTGTCCAGACCTGATGTCATCTACATGCCTGGTCTGCAGTGCAAAGGTGTTGGGGCCTGTTCATCACTGCTGATTTACTTGTAGTTGCTGCCTCTTCATAAAAAAATCCCTCTGTGACACATAACATATCTTAAATTCAGTTCAATTCAATTTTATTTATATAGTGCCAGATCACAACAACAGTCACCTAAAGGTTGTTTTCTTCAAATGTTTGTTGGAGAAAACCAAACATATGTCATTTTGTCACATAAAGAAAAATATAAAGTGGTACACCCACAAAATATGCTTCTAATGGAAATACACTGAAACCAGCTGAGTACAGAGCCAGCATAGCTGTTTCACAATGCTCTCGGTCTTTATGCTAATCTGGGCTATTCGGATGTCTCCTGGCTTTATAATTAACAGACAAAGATGAGCACGGTAATTGTTTTTCCATCTGACTGCCACCAAGAAAGTGAATGATCATATTTCCTGAATTATACTTTAAAGTCAAAACTCTGAAATTTTGGTTAACGAAATCACAATTCTGTCAGTTCAATCAGATGATCTAATAATCACAGGATTTGGCAACAGCTGTCACCTTTGGTGTCCAAGAAGAGGAGCAGTTGTCAAGTACAGGTCGAGGGTAAGGTCCAGATCAGTCTGTGGAACGGCACATGGCCTCTGGTTCCCTGAACCTCACGCACACACCGTGTAGCCCTTGGCCTTTTCAGTTTTTGGTCGTTTTCCAAATGTTCCGGTCTGTGCACCGACCGGACTGTGGGCGGAGGAACGATAGGTCATGACAGATCAAAGAAGACATTGAGAGCAGCCAAGCACACCTTCAGCCATCATCAATAGCCACAGCATGTCCTCAAATGACAGAAGACAGGATGATGCCAGCTGAACTCAGGTTTAGAGTGTGGTTATAGTCAGGACAAAAAAATAAAAAATAAAAAATGTAGAACTACACATGTTAATTGGTACATTTTTTTCCTTCAGGTTGATTTTTAGTGAGGATTTCTTACATTTTAGTCAATAATTAGTATGGCTTCAAGTTTCCACTGAACAAATAACATGTAGGAATAACACATTTATCAAACATTACACAGCTGTCATTTACATTTGAATGGTGCAGAGAGACATCCACAAAAGGCACAGAGGCAAATAAAGCCTGTGGCAGTTGTGCTTTCCTGTTATGAAAACCGATTAAACTATGTTATCTTTGGACCAGTTTAATATCCTCACTGGTCTGTCCTCAGTTTCCAACTGCTCAGGCCGACCTGAAAAAGAAAATCTATAAAACTGCACTGCACACCTGTTCTCAGGAGATTTGCATGAATGTTGATCTTTGTAATGTAATGATAATCCAAACTCCATCTCATTATTGTAATGGTCAATCTTGTCAGAGTGGGGTCAGGATCATTTTATAGGCAGATGTAGTAAACCTCAAATATAATAATGTTATATGATATAATATATTGCACATATTTAGATTATTTATTACATGTTTGAAATAACTCGTGTAATTTAAAAACTAATTGTAATAGTTAACCCTAACAGGGGTGATGTAAGTTAATTTTAGAAACTTTCAGTCTCAGCTCAGATCTGTCAGATCCTGATTCAAAAAGCTGATAATGATCCAATCTATGGTGGTGATCTATTCCAGTCAGTTTTAAGTTGTTCTGTTTTTGTCACCACAGGTCAGCAGCAGTGTGCCCGTTAGTAGCAGGAGAGCTAACATAGCAAACAGCAAAGCCACAGCAGTTTGAAGGTGTTTCAAACTTGCTACAGAAACAGCTTTTCACTGAATGTTTGCAAAAGTTTTTTTCTTAACTCCAAGCTGTTCACAAGTGAACTGACACGACTAAAAAACTCCAACAGTGCTGATGCTTTCACTGTCTGGTGTTGCTATGCTTGGCGTAACACTTGTTGGTAAGCTTCTGTTGCCCTTATGTTAATATATACTGATCAGGCATAACATTATGACCACTGACAGGTGAAGTGAATAACACTGATTATCTCTTCATCATGGCACCTGTTAGTGGGTGGGCTATATTAGGGAGCAAGTGAACATTTTGTCCTCAAAGTAGATGTGATAGAAGCAGGAAAAATAGGCAAGCGTAAGGGTTTGAGCGAATTTGACAAGGGCCAAATTGTGATGGCTAGACGACTGGGTCAGAGCATCTCCGAAAATACAGCTCTTGTGGGGTGTTCCCGGTCTGCAGTGGTCGGTATATATCAAAAGTGGTCCAAGGAAGGAACAGTGGTGAACCTTCAGGGGTCTAGTGGAGTCCATGCCTCAACGGGTCAGGGCTGTTTTGGCAGCAAAAGGGGGACCAACACAGTATTAGGCAGGTGGTGATAATGTTATGCCTGATCGGTGTAATGTGTTGTTGTAAATTCAGTTAGTGTTTTACTTCACCCTTCTCTGCCTGCTTTACATTAGATGCACATGTATGTGAGGAGGTGCACTAGCTGAACAGGGAAAGGAAAAACTACTGTGACCGTGAATGAAAGCAAAGCCCAGTAAAGAATTTCACACTGAGCTGAAATGAGACAAGTACAAATAGATTAGGCAAATAATGAAAATACATTTTGTAATTATATTAGGCTTGTTATCATTCATTATTTTACTAATAAATAATAAGTAAATTTTTATTCTTTGATGTATTTGAGTCGGGTGGCAGAGTGGTGCAGTGGTTAGCACTGTCGACTCCTAGCAAAAAGGTCCCGTATTCATATCTGGGACCTTTCTGTGTGGAGTTTGCATGTTTCCCTGTGTCTACATGGATTTTCTCCAGGTACACTAGCTTCCTCCCACAGTCCAAAGACATCCATGTTAGGTTAATTTGTGATTCTAAACTGGCTGCAGGTATGAATGTCCCTATGTATTGGCCCTGTGACAGGCTGGAGACCTGTCCAGGGTGCACCCCGACTCTCACCTTATGTCAGCTGGGATAGGCTCCAGCCCTAATTCAACCCTAATAAGCTGAAGAAAATGGTTGATTTATTTATTAAATTTTCTTTATAAAGGTAGGAAATTTAAAGGTAGGAAATCAATCTGCTACCAGTGTTAGATTAATAATCTAACACTGGTAGCAGATTGGTACTCGGTGCCTGCAGATGCTGGAAGCCAAGGCATCAGGATCAAATCAGAAAAAGCTGGATTGGTGCATCCCTGATTTTAGGTTTTTAAAATGCTTAGAAATATAAAATACAGTTATATGACAAGTTGGCAGACTTAATATGCTGCTGCTGACATGTTATGTGACACAATAGAAAGATCCAGAACAGACCAAAACATATCTGTGCAGTCTTTTTCAAATGGAAAGGGGAAATTTTATGAAGTACAAAATAATAAAGGGAAACAAAGATTATTATAACTTCAGTATTGACTCTGTAGTATCATCTTGCATCATCTAGTATCATCATATATATTTTTTTTTTTAATATTTGGAGTCATTTGGGGTTTAGGGTAGCACAAGAAAAAAATGAGTAATAATGAAAATGAACACAGACACCCAGACTATGTTCACCTTTCCTCTTCCATTTTCCATCTACAGGCAGTTTTATGTTAAGCACCGACTCAGTTCACACACTACACTGTTTCCCAAATTTTTTGGCATGTGATTAAAACTGCTCCTCAGGGGTGAAATAAAAGCCAAGAGACTGTGGTAAGTCTCTAAGTAAGTTTTGTGAAGCACAAATATTTTCATTACAGGTACTCTATAGTCATGTGAAAAAGAAAGTTTTCACAGGACCATTGCAACACCTTGATTCTTTTCTTTTTCAGCCGTTCTGTTATAGATTTGCTGCTGTACTTAGGATCATTGTCCTGTCTCATGACGCTTCGAGCTTTAGCTGTCAGACAGATGGCCTCACATTTGACTCTAGAATACTTTGGTATACAGAGGAGTTTATGGTTGACTTGGTGACTGCAAGATGCTCAAGTCCTGTGGCTGCAAAACAAGCCCAAATCATTACCCCCGTTTGTTTGAGCTGTCTGTGCTTATGTGCTGTGTTTGGTTTTTGCCAAACATGGCACTGTATATTATGGACAGACATCTTCACTTTGGTCCCACCTGTCCAAAGGACATTGTTCCAGAAGTCTTGTGGTTTGTTCAGATGCAACTTTGCAAAGCTAAACCATACTGTCATGTTCTTTTTAGAGGCTTTCTCCTTTTTTTAATTGTACTGTCATGAACTTTAACATTTAACTTGCTAACTGAGGCCTGTAGAGTCTGAGCTGTAGCTCTTGGATTTTTTCTCTGAGCACTGCATAGTCTGACCTTGGGGTAAATTTGCTGGGACTCCTGGAAAGATTGTAGCATTGTGTTAACACACACCTGACTTCTCCAGACCAGCAAATTGCGAAAACGTCCGCTTTTATAGAGGTGCTCACACTTGCTTATAATCAATTAATCAAGTGTATTTTATTAGCAGCACCTATAACTGCTACTTACCCTCTTAATTCCTATGGAAGCAGTAAGTATGTACTTAGTTTTTTACAGTACGGCTTAGAGTCATGTGAAAACTTTATTTTTCACACGACTATATTTTTCTTATATAGTGTATGAAAAAATCAACATAACAGCATGAGTCGCACACTTTCTGACTGTCCCCAAGCCCTGTGGTCCCTATCAAAGACATAATCTTTGGAAATGGGTCATTTATTTATTTATTTTTTTAAATTTAAATCATTTCTTATGAGAGATGGTCACTGTACTTTGTGGTAGATGATACTGAAAATGGAGTTAATCCTGCATTTACTGGGGACTGTTTTTCTGTCACAGATTAATTGCAAAATAATAATAAAGAAACATGTCACCCAGTGCAACACTGTGGCCCACTGTTGTGTTTCTAATGGTTTTTGACATCTGACTGAGCCCTATGCGGCTTTAGCTACAAAGTCAGTACATGTTTGATCAATAATTGTTGTTGTTTGACAGGATTTACTAACAATAACAAAAATATATCCATTCCAGTGTAGGTCTTTGGCCTCTATGACTGCAGGTGTACTGACAGGTGTACTGTCAGGGGCCCATGATGATCCAGACCCCTTGTTGCTCAACCTGTGTGTGAGAAACCGTGACGGGCAGTGCGTGTTCCTCACCACGCTCCATTGCACATGCTGCTTTCATAACAGCGGTGATGGTCTGTGTACTGGATAAACTGTTTCTGCTTCTTGTTATTGTTTGTTGTTAATGGCTGACAGATTTAAAATGGAGACATGTGAAAGTCCAAAATGAAATGGATGTCAAGGTTTTTTGGTATGTGCGCCTGTTAATGTTACTGTGAGAGAACATGGTCCGATCTGATATTTGTGGGCTTTGAAAAATAAATGGCAGAAGTGTATTATCTCTATCCTTGTTCTAATTGATATTATTTAGTAACACATAGCTTGTGCAGTGGATGCATCTGTTGTGGATCATTTTTTCTGTCATTTACATTTAACCCAATGCATCTACAGTTTCATACCAATGTGTAATTTACATTAATACTCTGTTTCCCTGTGATTGTGTGAAAATGTTTGGTGTCAGAAGACAAACAGCCCATTTATTTTGTTTTTAACAAAATCAATCAGTTTCTTCTCAGCACTTCAGTCATTAACTTGTCAGGAGAGATGACAGAGCTGCAGGCAACCTGCAATTTATCTGTTTCCACTGGGTTATTAACTCTACCTGCATAACACAGCGGCTGGCACTTTACACAACAGAGCGAAGGGCAGCTAAGGTGTGCATCTCAGAGAAACTTTATACAACGATAGCAGCAGGGAAACTTTATACAATGATAAGCAGAGTGAATCTGTGTATTGACACCTAAAGCTGCAACAAACTTTTAGGTGGCAGAAACAACTGTGAAGTCTCATTGGAACAAAAAGTTCCATTAATGAAACATAACTACAATAAAACAATTAACATTCCTATAGAGGCCTTAACTGTGTCTCCTGAGCTCAGCAGTGAATTTTAATAACCTTGTTGAACTTTATGATGTTTTTATCACTTCCTGTAAAGCAACTGGGTCATTTTAATTGTTATAGTCACACACTGTTCTCCTACAACCTACATCACTATGGTTTTCTGCACGGCTAAAATCTCACTGCATCATGATGACTATAATGCTAATAAGGGCAATCCTGCATATTACTAATGATCAACCACATTGATACTACACTAAAAGATTATGGCTGACCAATAATTGGCCAAGTAGATTGTTACAAACCATCATAGGCACAGCAGAGGCCAGTGGTGTCTGTGTTTATATTTTTGTTTACAGCAGAAGTTGAGTACTTTATTGGGATTGGATCAATTTTATTTATCTCTTACCTTTATCCACAGAGAAAGAGACACAGTATGAGACTTTATTAATGATATAAAAAGTGTTCCTGGAGTTTCCATTCTTAAAACTGATCTATGAACCTATATTTGCAAAAA
>VVAS01116463.1:0-10968 GCA_015103295.1 Ptychochromis oligacanthus
CATCTGCTGAGTTCAAAAATACCAATAAAAATATGCGTTCACGTACAGTTTTGTCACAACATGTTTTTTTTTTTAATCGTTTTTAATTCAGATTCAATTATTTTTTTATTTTTGCACTTTTCAAAATCACAGAAAACTGCAATTTCAACAATATGCAGTTCAACAGCCATCTATCATCATCCACTAAGCCAGTGAAAATGGGAGGTGGTATTTCATCTGAATGTGGTGCAGGTCTCATTGCTGATGGGAGGTTAGGGTAACTGATAGATGATTTGGTTTTGGAACTGTATCCAGAAATATTGACTAAACAGAAGTAGCAGTCATCAAAGTGATTCTGTGGTTCCCTCCATACCACTGGAATACCAAAACCCGAGCTCTTTCTCTTTCCCTTAGTCCATGCTCGGAGATTTTTAACACACGCCCAGTAAACTGAATGAGGTGCCCATGGCTTGTCGTGGTCGCCCATTTTCATACCAAAATAAGCAAAGTATGCTTTTTTCCCAAAGCTGTTATGTTTTGAAACTGTTTGGATGTTGTGAAGCATCCAAAGATATAGCAAAAAAAAACATCTGGATCATGTTTACAATTTCTCCTGTTACTGGCCATCAGGTTTAAGCATTGAAGCATTGAAAAAAAATGCCTTCACAGACACAAGACTAGTGAGGATTGCAAAGAATTAAACCAGATGTGTTGGCCTGGAGCAGAACGTCACAATACAACCCAAGCTGAGATGGTTTAGGTGGTGACTAAAGGTTCTTCACCCTCCTCATGCTCACACAAGGTTCAAAATCTGATATGATTGCCATTTGTGAAAAAAAGTGACGTGATAGAGCAAAATGGATATTTTTTTGAAATCAGATTAGGTTTCATACAGCTAATATCATGCAGGGTGGGGTTATCTACCATAAAGTGTATCTGTGTCCTATCCATCCATTTTCTTAACTGCTTATCCAGTTCAGGGTCCTGGGGAGGCTGGAGCCCAATCCCACTTGACAGTGGGCGAAAGGCGGGGTACACCCTGGTCCGGTCACCAGTCCGTCACAGGGCTAACACATCGAGAGACAGTCAACCATTCACACTCCCATTCACACCTTTTGTCAATTTAGAATCGCCAGTTAACCTAGCATGCATGTCTTATGACTTTGGGAGGAAGTTGGAGTACCTGGAGAGAGAGAATCCATTCAGGCAGAAGGACAACATTCAGTCCCCACACAGAAAGCCCCCTGCTGGTCAGCATGTTCGAAGCCATAACTTTCTTGATGTGAGGCCACAGTGCTAACCACTGCACCACTGTGCTGCCCTACATGTGCCTGTTTCAAGTTAAAATATGCTGTAAACAGGGCGCTGGTATAGCTCAGTGGCTTGAGCAGGCGACCCAAATGCCGCAAGCTGGGTTTAAATCGGCATGTCTGCTCTCTCTCCCAGCTTTCCTGTCTGCTCTCCACTGTCCTGTCTCAGTAAAGGCTAAAAAAGCCCCCCAAAATATGCCATAAATATTAACCATTTCTGTTACTGGAACAAGGCTTCGGAACAGCTAAACACATCAGATCCAGTGTTAATGCTGACAAGATTTTACACTGTGCTATTAGGTGTTTAGAGAGGTTTTTCAGGTTCCTACTATGTGCTGTATAAATCTGAGGAACATTAGAATGACTCCCTTACATGCAGCCTTTTCTTCTTTGCTGATGATTTCACCAGCATGTCTTTTTAAAACGTTTCTCTTATCTTCTTACTCAGCCTTATCAGCTGTGGGCTTTGCTGACGTTACTTGCACTTTTACTGGTTTTGATTTGTAAAAAAGCTCTATAGTTGTGTGCTTTGTTCAGGTCACAATTCAAAGAAGAAATGACTGAAATATTCCTAAATAATTTGCCACTCATTTGTGTATATTAAATTCCACTGATGCCTAGGAACATTTCTGAGACTTTTTGCTCATTTTTACCCGTCTCTCCATTTTTCAGTTTTTCACAAAACCAAAGCCTCCAAAGGGTTACTACATATACGGTGATGTTGGTAAGCCATAAAATCCACAGAGTTGTGAATATCAATGTAATGTCTAGTGTGCATGTTGCGTTAAGATTTGTTTCAACTCTGAAGGTCTTTTTACTGTCTCAGGCACAGGGAAAACTATGGTCATGGACATGTTTTATTCATATGTGGAGACTGAGAAGAAGAAGAGGGTTCATTTCCATGGTTTTATGTTGGACGTGCATAAACGTGAGTACAGTTGATAGTTAAGCTGTATTTCAGAGAAGAAGGGGACAAACTGTGTTTATCAAATGCAACTTTGGAATTTCTCTGCTTCTAGTAGCCACGTGAGGGCAGATAAGGTTTCTTTGTGTAGTGGCACAAATGATTGCATGAATGAAACAGAGTTTTGTTCAGGATAGATTAAGTCTCTCGCATCTGTGCAGTGGAAGAAAAAAAAAAAACATAAATGTACATTTTCCTACATCAGCAGAAAATAGACTGAAAAAAATCTCATTTGGTTATAATGTGTCTCCATTAACAGACTCCATCCACCCTGCCACTTAAACACAGCTATTTAAGGATTTTTGTGTGTTTACTAACACATTCTAGCATGAGATATAATATTTTTATTTCTCTGTGATTTTGTTACCTTTAAAATAGTCTATTGTCCTACTTATAGTCATTTGTCACTAATTCAGCTCATAAAGCGCCTTGAGGCGACTGTTGTGATTTGGCGCGATATACATAAAATTGAATTGAACTGAATTGAAATAAAACTGCCTGTTTGTGGTTAGAAGCAGCTCTTTGAAACAGTAGCTCTCTGCACGGTGATTTGCATCTATGGCCTAAAACTAAGTACACCCTCGCTGCTTTCATAGCAGTTAAGTGGGTAAGTAGCAGCTGTGTGCTGTTAATCAAATGTACTTGATTAACTGATCATCAGTGTGACCGCCTCTATAAAAGTGGAAGTTCTGGCACTTTGCTGGTCTGGAGCATTTAGGTGTGTGTTAACACAATGTCACAATCTTCCCAGTAGTGGTCATCCCAGCAAATTCACCCCAAGGTCAGACTGTGCAATGCTCAGAGAAATTGCAAAAAACCCAAGAGCTACATCTCAGACTCTATAGGCCTCAGTTAGCATGTTAAAGTTCATGACAATACAATTAGAAAAAGACTGAATGAGTATGGTTTGTTTGGAAGGGTTGTCAGGAGAAAAGCCCTTCCAAACCCTTTGTTTGGAAGGGTTGTCTTCTTTCTAAAATAACATGACAGCACAGCTTAGCTTTGCAGAGCTGCATCTGAACAAATCACACGACTTCTGGAACAATCTCCTTTGGACAGAGGAGATCTAAGTGGAGATGTTTGAACATAATGCCCAGCACATGCTCTTGGGGAAAACCAAACACAGCATATCAGTACAAACACCTCATACCAACTGTCAAGCACAGTGGTGGAGGAGTGATGATTTGGGCTTGTTTTGCAGCTACAGGACCTGGGCACTTTGCAGTTACTGAGTCAACCATGAACTCCTCTATATACCAAAGTATTCTAGAGATAGATGTGACGCCATCTGTCTGACAGCTAAAGCTTGGACCAAATTGGGTCATGCAACAGGACAATGATCCCAATCACAGTAGCAAATCTACAACTAAATGCCTGAAAAATAAAAGAATCAAGGTGTTGCAATGGCCCATTAAAAGTCCAGACCTCAAACTGATTGAAATGCTGTGATGGGACCTTTTAAGAGAGCTGTGCATAAACGAATGCCCGTAAACCTCAATGAACTGAAGCAATACTGTAAAGAAGAGTGAACCAAAATTCTTCCACAATGATGTGAGAGACTGATAAAGTCATACAGAAATGATTACTTCATGTTATTGCTGCTACAAGCTACTGAATCATGGGGTGGAGTCCTGTGAAAACTTTCTTTTTTACATGACTGTATAACATAAAAACAAGCTTTTATATTGTCCAACACCCTGTGTGGAACATGAACATGGCTGTATTTTGTCCTAAAAGGACCTAAGCATGTCATAGGTAGTGTACATATGTTATATTGCATATTCAGCTCAAGGCTCTTGTTTCTACATGGCTGCTGAAATAAACATTTCACAAAAGGCTTCATATGCAGTGTGTAGAACAGTGTGACACTGTGGTTATCAAGCTGAGCTGCCTATATGTTACTAGGTATATACAAGGTACATTATAAAGTTCAGTGAGCCTGTCCACAAAAATCCAAAACCATACCTGATTCAAATTTGGCCGATCTCCCCTATAGGTCAGTCGGGCAGCACTGCATCCCTACCACTGCAGCTGCCAGATTGTTCTGTAGAAATCCTGTTCTGACCACTTGTACTTGTGTGTCTGGATGTCCTCCACTGTGTCAAAATGGTGATCCTTCACTTTGCTTTACATTTTGGGGAAAAGAATGAAATCACTGGGAGACAACGAACATATGTTGATTGAAAATTGTGTTGGTGTAGCAAAAAACAACTGCTTTTCCGGTGCATTTTGTGGTTGTTCTCCCTTTGCTGCCTCAGCCGATCTCAGTGTTGAGAATCTGTCCCTAGAGGAGAAATTCATGGTGCACAATCCTGTGAATGTTGGAAGAAAAAAAAAGGTGGAGCATGCTTGCGTTTGTGTTCCTGACCTGATGCTCTGCATCACCAGCAGTGATGATCTTCAACGTGAAAGTTGGGCCAGTTTAAAACTGAAGTAGAATTACATGGTGAAGTCACAAACCCATACATGTTTGTGCGGAACAAGACTTCCAGGAAGTGATGTAAAAATAGCAGCCACCCTGGAAGCAATCCAGACGTCCACTGGGAGACTACCTTGAAGGGGAGTCTTCTAAATTTAAACCGGGTATGGGTTTTGAGTTTTCTGTAAGCAGAGTCACATGACCTACATACTGATAATAAAGGTCTTTAAATGGGTCTAAAATATTCAGTTAACCCACAAGTGACATTATTTTAATAAGCTGAAGATGATTTTAAATTTAAAATCAGAAATGTATAGCAAATTTTCACTCTGTCCAGTAATATTGTATAATCTCTTAGACCATATATATATATAACTGTGGTAGTTTGCATTTTCCACTTGGTTTTTGCCTTTACAACAGTGGTTTCAAGCATCTGTTTGGGTTCACTTGTACTTATCCTTGTTACAGACTTAAAACAACACTAAATAAATTTATCTTCTCAATCTTCAGGGATCCATCGGCTGAAACAGAGTATGCCAAAAAGGAAAGCAGGAAAAATGGCCAAATCTTATGATCCTATTGCTCCGGTTGCTGAGGAGATCAGTGAAGAGGCTTGTCTGTTGTGCTTCGATGAGTTTCAGGTAGTTTAAATTATCTTGTAAAAAATGAACATTGGCGTATTGCTACAGTCTCTGTAGCATGTAACCCCATCTCATGTTTCTGTGGTTTACACACTGTTCATTAATTTCAAATGCACATTTCAGGTCACTGATATTGCCGACGCCATGATTCTCAAACAGCTTTTTGAGAATCTGTTTTTGAACGGTGTTGTTGTTGTGGCCACTTCTAATCGTCCCCCTGAAGGTAAGTAGTGAGGGGTGAAATCCCTTTATGGGAATGTCAGTATAAATGTAAGCTATAATCACATTCAGGTCATTATTTATGATTTTAGAGTAAACGTGTATACACCATTTGACCCCACAGACAAAAAAATGCAGCATTTTCATCAAATTAAAAGCCTGTTTATTGTGGTATTCAGAACTTCTGACAGAAGTTGCGCTATGTCAAAGGGAACTCTGTTAGAGTATTTTTGCATGATCTATAGTTCAAAATAACCCTTATTTATCTTATTCTGACCTTTGTGCAAGTCCTTAGTTCATCATTTGTTTGAAATTGTAGGGTCTTTACCCTAAAATATAAAGCACCTTGAGGCAACTGTTGTTGTGGTTTGGTGCTATATAAAATAAAATTGAATTGAATTGAACTGAAACAAGTCATTTTAGCTCCCTTCCCTTTTAGCTACTTTTAAGCCAGCTTTCTTCTTATGGGCTAGCCCTGACAAACAGACGATTTGAGCAGCTAAAATGAGTGGGCCTGCTGTGTGCCTGTCATATTAGGGATATCCACTCTCATTGATATCATACAGACACAAGAGTAGAAAACTTAGTACACTAAGTGTTTACAGCAGTGTCTTTTCGCTCACCGGGATTACGTTTACATGCACTGACCTCAATATCTGAATTGAATTGTAACAGTGAACACTCACTGGACACTTTTGTTAGGTACACCTTGCTAGTAACAAGTTGAGCCCCCTATTTCCTTCAGAACGGCCATAATTCTTCATGGCATAGATTCAACAAGGTGCTGGAAACATTGCTCAGAGATTTTGGCCCATATTGACATGACAGCATCACACAGCTGCTGCATATTTGTCTGCTACACATCCATGATGAGAATCTCCTGTTCCACCACATCCCAAAGGTGCTCTATTGGATTGAGATCTGGTGACTGTGGAGGCCATTTGAGTACAGTGAACTCATTGTCATGTTCAAGAAACCAGTTTGAGATGATTTGAGCTTTGTGACATGGAAGCAGTAAGCATCATCAAAAGCTAGAAGCAGCCATCAGGAGATGGGTACACTGTGGTCATGGATGGTCATTGACACGGTCAGCAACAATAACCAGGTAGGCTGTAGTGTTTAAATGATGCTCAGTTGGTTCTGTGGGGCACAAAGTATGCCAAAAAAAGATCCCCCACACCATTACACCACCACCAGCAACCTGAAATGTTGATACAAGGCAGGATGGATCCATGCTTTCATGTTATTTACGCCAAATTCTGACCCTACCATCTGAATGTCACAGCAGAAATCAAGACTCATCAGACAATGTTTTTCTAAGCTTCTATTGTCCAATTTTGGTGAGCCTGTTTGAATTTTTCTGCTGCTGTAGCCCATCTGCTTCGAGGTTTGACGTGCTGTGCATTCAGAGATGCTCTTCTGCATATCTTGGTTGTAACAAGAAATTATTTGAATTACTGTTGCCTTCCTGTCAGCTCAAATCAGTCTGGCCATTCCCCTCTGACTTCTGGCAACAATGAGGCATTCTTGTTCAGAGAACTGCCACTCACTGGATATTTTCTCTTTTTCGGGCCACTCTGTAAATCTTAGAGATGGTTGTGCAGGAAAATCCCATTAGATCAGCAGTTTCTAAAATACTCAGACCAGCCCATCTGGCACCAACAACCATGCCACATTCAAAGTCATCTAAATCACCTTTCTTCCCTATTCCCCATGATGCTCAGTTTGAAATTCAGCAGGTCGTCTTGACTTTCTGCATGCCTAAATGCATTTAGTTGCTGCCATGTGATTGGCTCATTAGATATTTGTGTTAATGAGCAGTTGAACAGGTGTACCTAACAAAGTGGCCGGTGAGTGTGCATGTGACAGAAAATTAGGAAAAGCATAATCGGCCTTCTTTAACACCTTGAAAGCCAATGTAAAATCCAGCAAATGTGAAAATAATTTTTCTTTCTTCTTTTCAGACTTGTATAAAAACGGCCTCCAGAGAGTCAACTTTGTGCCTTTTATTGCAGTGTTACAGGTAAGAAAAAGAGAAATGCTGCTGCTGCTGCTGCTATGTATGACACTCATAATAAATTATCTGTAAATTGTCTGTTTCTCTCCTACAGAAATATTGCCATACTCTTCGCCTGGATTCTGGGATTGACTACCGCAAACGCAACAGGCCCTCTTCAGGAAAACTCTACTTTCTGTAAGAAATGCTTGTTGTAAAACAGTACAGATGGATAATCTTGTTTGACTGATGATTTTGCAGGTAGTATGTGTGTCATTTGCATGCACTGTTTTTCCTGTTTAATGTTTCCCTGTTGCATGTATTGCAGTTCCAGTGAGCCTGATGCAGAAGCGACACTTGATAAGATGTTTGATGAGCTGGCTTTTAAGCAGAATGACAGTAAGTGGGCTTCCAAAATGACACTTCACTTTATTCTACAGTCTGTGTGGATTTGGTTGACACATTATTTCTTTTACCACTTATTATATAAAATACTAAACCTGTTGTTGCTTTTTCTGCAGTAACACGACCAAGAGTTCTGAACGTCCACAACAGAAAAGTCCGACTGAACAAAGCATGCGGGACCATTGCAGACTGTACATTTGAGGAGCTTTGTGATAGAGTAAGTCTCTTTTACAAAAACTTTGTGTGATGGTTGTTCTGACCATAACTGCTGTTTATTAGTCTTTTATTCTTAGACTGTGTGGTCTTTCAGTGGTACTGTAGTTTTAAAAATGGTTTGTAATGTTTTGCTTTATTTAATTAGAACAAATCAGGGTTTGTTTTGCTCATCTTTGTCTTACAGTTGTATCGAACAGCTTTTATTAAAAACTGAAATTAAAGTTATGCTGAACCACAAGAGAGCACTGTGTTTCAGTCTTGTGTTATTGGTTTACCCATTGCTAGTAAAAACGTGCAAATGTGCGAGTCTTTATATTTGCGTTATGACTGGATTTCTACATACTGCTGACATGGTCCTGCTGCAGTGCCCTTGCACATCTGTTATCAGATGTTTACTGCACCAGTTTTTACTGCTTTAATATCACATCAAATAAATTCAGATGTGTTGTTTTATTTTATTTATGCCTTTGCTTGCATTTTAGTCTAGTCAGTTTCTTTTAAAATGACAGTAACTCAAATGGAAATTAAAAACTAAGTCTGACAGTTCTCCGTTTAAACGACTGACTCGCTTTCGGTTCTGCTGATGCTCAAGTGAAAGAAAATGACAAATACAAAGTAACAGAGCTAAAGGTTCTAGTAAACATTTAATGCAAAGTAAGTTTTTGACTAAACATTTATGGAAATAAAAAAATGACTCAAACCAGTATGGAAAATCCTGCTTTTGTATACCTCATAGATGTGTGTTTGAATATAAATGTTGCAGCCTTTAGGGGCCAGTGACTACCTCGAGATATCAAGGCTGTTTGACACGGTCTTTGTTCGACACATTCCTCTGCTGACGATAAACAAAAAAACTCAAGCCAGGCGGCTCATTACACTCGTGGATGCCCTCTATGAACATAAGGTACGCTGCCCTCATTTGTTTGTATGCACATTAGATCTGCACTAAAACACCAAACATCTGACTTTTTTTTGAGAATTTAACACTAAATTTGTCTTGTTTCAGGTGCGTGTTGTGATTCTCGCAGATCACCCACTGGAGGAGATTTTTGTACATGATGGGGATCACAGTCATGATGAGAGCCACATCCTGATGGATGATCTGGGGCTGAAAAGGGTAAGAGCTGTGGCTCTGTTTCCACAGAGAAACCAGTTTTGTGTAATTTCAGTGGTAAGCACATAATTAAGGCCACTGGGTCATACAGCTGGTAGTGAGTAGTTAGGCTGAAGGTGTTCTTGAAGAAATCCTGCTGCCACGTATCTGAGGCAGTGGTGTTAAACTGTAAAACTTAAGACTGTAACTCTGACAGTGACCTGACATTAACAGTTCAGATAAACACACTCATGACTTGTAACACATTGCCCCCTGGTGCAAAATAGGGTGAAAAGTCTAAAAGATTATTCCCCCTGCCTCTGCAATTTTCATATGTTTCATAGCCATTTAGAAGGCTGATTTGGACCCTTTGGCGGACCCTGATCTGAGGGATCTGCTATGCATAAAGATAATGGGCTAATGTGAGGACATTTAGTGCTTAAAAACTAGAAAATATCTTAAAATTAATTCTAAAACTGATAAGCAGCCAGCTCACTTTAAAATAGGTCTCTCTACAGTACTGTGCAAAGGTCTTGAGCCACCCCTCATTTCTTCATATTTTACTTCCAAGGAGCCAGGCTTTTTAAAGTGGTGTTGAGCAATATTTCTCCAGGCTTTCTGAAGGTCGTTCAAAGTTTTTCTTTGGACATTGGCTGCTTTTTCACTCATTTTCCGTCCAGTCCTTGTACCTGACCATTTTCACAGGAATGTATTTTTATTTGTTAAGCCACTTAACACTGACTCAAGCATAAGACAGGCACCTAACTCAACCAATGTTGGGTCTACACATAAAAGACAACTTAGCAAAGAACCAATTTTAAGTTGTATCTTTAGGCACTTTGTTACTAGCAGCCTGTTGCAAAACCACATAATTTGTTCCTATTTCTTTAGTTGAATCTATAAAAATGCCAAAGATAACACAGATTGACAGGCATAAAACAGTATTTTTGCACCAGCAAGGTGATTCCCAAAGAGCTGAACACTTGGCATATCTCTGCAAATTAAAATTTTTGAGGAAACTACAAGTGGAGGACAAAAGAAGTGGCAGGCTTAAAAATCTTTCTATAGCAGATGAATAGTATCTGAAAGTTGCGTCCTTAAGAAATAGGAAAAAAAATCCAGCAAAGACCTGACACAGGACCTGAGAGGTGCATCTGGCCCTTCAGTTGAATAGGGCCAAATAAAACGAGGTGGAGGCTCTGACATGGTTTGGAACTGCATTTCAGCCAGTGGTGTTGGAGATCTTGTCCAAATTGATGGAATTATGAATGCAGAAAAGTACTGTCAGATTTTGATCCACTATGTAATACCATCTGGAAAGTGTCTGAGTGGCATCGGCTTTATTTTTCAGCATGGCAATGATCCCAAACACACTGCCAATGCAGTAAAAGCATACCTGGATAGAAAAACACACAATGGAACACTATCAGTCATGGATTGGCCTCCCCAGAGCCTGGACCTCAACATCATTGAAGCAGTGTGGGATCATTTTAACAGAGAACAGAACAAAAGGCAGCCGACATCCAAAGAAGAGCTTTGAATGTCCTTCAAGAAGCCTGGAGAACTATTCCTGAAGACTACCATAAAGAAATTATAAGAAAGCTTGACTAAGAGAGTTCAGGCTGTGTTGAAGAATAAAATATTTTGAAATATTGACTTTCAAACTTGTTATAATTTTACAAACTCTGTTTTTGCCTTATAGACTGTATTTCCATGTATGTTTGCC
>VVAS01116533.1:0-10391 GCA_015103295.1 Ptychochromis oligacanthus
ATAATAATGAATTACAATAGTCCAGCCTAGAAGTAATAAATGCATGAACTAGTTTTTTCAGCATCACTTAGAGACAGGATGTTTCTAATTTTAGTGATTTTGGGTAAATGAAATGAGCCAGTTCTACATATTTATTTAATATGTGCGTTAAAGGACATATCCTGGTCAAAAATGACCAGGATATGACTCCAAGATTCCTCACAGTGTTACTGGAGGCCAAAGTAATGCCATCCAGAGTAAATATCTGGTTAGACATCATGGTTCTAATTTTTTAAGGCCGAGTACAAAAACCTCAGTTTTATCTGAATTTAGAAGTAGGAAATTAGAGGTCATCCAGGCCTTTATTTCTTTAAGACATGCCTGTAGTTTAACTAATTGGTGCGTGCCATTTGGCTTCATGGATAGATAAAGCTGGGTATCATTTGCATAGCAATGAAAATTTATATTATGCCTTCTAATAATATTGCCACTCTATAATTAACTAAAGTTAATTATGGAGTGAAATTTGGTGAGAAGTTTTTGCATAATATTGCTAATACACAGACAAACAACCCTTGAAACTCTGATAATACAGCTGCTCTCTATCATGCTAAATTTACAATTCATTTCTATTTTTATTGAGCACACAGTTCAAAGTCAGAGGATAAACTGATGAAAACTAACATTTACATGTGATACATACACTGTACATACATACACAATCTATTCTCCTTTGGAAATAACTTATAGAGGATATGGGTCTGTTTTTCTTTGGGGGTTTTAGTTTAATTTTCAGTATTTGCTATACAACTTCCTATTTAACTTTTTTAGAGCCACGGTGTATTTACACTAAGGAAAGGGAACTTAAAGATGGGAAAGAAAAGAAAGCTTAAAAAAAAACAAAAACAAAAAAAACAAACAAACATTCATCATCATGGTAAAAAAAATTATTAATGGACTTCAAATAATAGATTCCCTGCTGTTCCTGTTGCTGTCATTTCAGTCAGTTTTGAGTTTGAGGGCTTAAATTCTGCACAAAGACAGCTTCAACCTGGTGAGCAGTTTTGCACGGATGACCACAGCAATGTAATGAGCAGCATGTCATTCAAAGCCCATTGGTGGCTTTCAGATAAAGTCACCTGCACCTCCCTTCCCCTTTGAATGAGAGCCCTGGAGGATCAGGTTACTAGAGAGGCTGTGTGACTTTTACCATATGAATGAAGCTACTGCCAATTTTTCAAAGAGAGGTAGATTGTCTTGGTCTGCAGACTGAATTGTGTGCCACCACAGGCTGCTTGTCAGTCAACCCACAAGGGGTTCATTAAACTGACTCCATTAGAGCTAATGAGTTGTAGGTCGGTGGTTATGAGTGGCCTCTTCATTCAGGAGTAACAAACCACATAAATGGCAGGCTTGGTGATTTCATTAATTCACACCATCAAAGGGACAAAATGTTTTGTCAGTGTTGCAGCAGAGTTTGCACAGCATGCAATTTCAAGTATAAGAGGAAACAGCACTGATAACTCCTGCACACCATTATAGGTAAGGTAGGGCTACAAGTATTAATTGTCATTATAAATTAATTTGAAATGTATTTTCTCAGTTAATTGTTTGATCTTCTAAATTCCAGAAATATATAACTTGTGTTGTCAACATAACTGTCAGAAACACAAACAATATTCAGTTTAATATATTTTTTTAAAAAAAAGGAACAAATGAACAAATCGTGAGGATTTTTGAGTGAAATTTTGTTTAATGTATTATGATATATAATTCATGTAAAGTAGCACATAAGCTTAGTCAAGGGCACTAGGGTCTTCTCAGAAGCATGGGGCACCATTTTACAATCTAGGATCCAGGTTTGGGTCCTGCCACTGAACAATATTTTCTCAGCCTAACCAAAAGAAATGTTGTTTTTCAGTGCTGGTAAATGATAATCACAATGGGAGCAAAATGCCCATAAAAAGCTTAAATGAAATGATTTAAAAGTCAGATTTTGTGTTGGTTGATGATACAGAAACAAAATTGCCAGTCAATGTTGCAAAATTTAGTACAGCAGCTTCTCTCTAATATAGATGATGGCCAAGTCAGAAAAAAAGATTGACATAACATATTTGACAACAAACTCTCTATAATGAAAAAAAACATGCAAACTTAAAATTTAAATATTACAGTTGCAGAATTTGACTGTGGTTGCCAAGTAGTCTTCTGAATTTTTTAAATATTTGAAACTTATCAAGCCTCTCACTTCACATTCCAATACAATTCACATTATTTAACTAACTAGTCCAATACTAAGTCCTTTTACAACAAAGACAGTGCCACAAAATGTGACACCAATGCTCCATAAGAATTTTCTGCTGTTCGCCTGCTAGTTACTGGCATTGCCTCCTACTACTGTTGAAAGTTAGTTTGTAGTCCCTCCCCTTTTTCTTTGCAGTCAGGATGGCGACCAAAGAGGATGAGAAGTGTACGGTATTCTAAAAACAACTTATAGGTCCCAATCTAGTCCCTACACCCTTCCTTCACACCATCACTCTTCGTGCATGTTTATGTGGAGGTGGAATTGGGTTACAAATTCCTCCAACACCGAGTCCACGCGAATCCAGGTTTTACTCTGCGAAGGTGCAGCACCTGTTTTGTGTCTAATATGGATGATATTCAGTGCACAAATATAAGTTCTGGACCATCTCAGTATTAAACAAAATGAACTGCTTTTTGGCAAATTTTGTACATATTTGTATATGACTTTGCACATTTTGTTTTTATTTGTTGCCATTAAATGCTAATAATACACAACAAGAAAAAAGAAAAGAACGTTTTTCATTCAGAAAGGATGTTGTAAGTGCCTGAATGAAATTGAACAGACTAGAGACATTTTCCAAGAAGTGAGAGACATGATCGTAATACATCCCAAAGTTTGCTGCCATATTTCTGCATTACCCTTCAATTACGAGACCACTCAGCAGACACAAAAGAGAAGAGGTCACAGAAGACAGAGGGGACTGGGCCACTGCCCATTTTAAGTACACCATCTAGTTATTTTTCAGTATAAATGCACTTAACAGTACTTAAACAGTATACTCTACAGTATATTCTGTGATCCCCATCCATATAAAGACTTTTCTCGAATCCCCATTTAACCCTGAACAGCATATGCCAAGCTCAGTACAGTAGACAGTCAGCAGTGGCTAACCAATTCCAAAACCTCATTAGATAAATAAGCGGACACCAGCTATTATGAAAGTCTGCAATCGGGAAATAGGAATATGGAAAAAACGAATGGGGTGTGAAGGTATGGTAGCAGCAACTGCATGGCCAAACCACAAATCACATCCAGCTATTCTGAGGGAATACAGTACCAGTAAACCGAGGTGATTTTGCAACTCCAGAGCTCTGTATATTATGCAAGCTGGGCCAGAGGTGTACCTTAATCATAATTATATTACAATAAAATCAAATTTGAATAAGCAACGGTAAAATTCAGTTTTGGGTTAAGTGTGATTTGGAGATGAGATTAAAGTTGATTGGTTTAAAGGTTTTGTTTTGTTTTTTGTTGTTTTTGTTTAAGTTGGAAGATTCTTCCAGTATTAGACAACATTTGTTTTAGTGTGGCGACAAATTTAAGGGTTATCCTTTCAAGTTACAAATCTTTTCAGTGTATGATAGCCTACTCAAACATAAAACTATCTCTTAATAATAGCTGTATAAGTAAACACTGAAATACCAGTAACCAAAAATAACCAAAGAAAAAATATCAGCCACACAAAGAAATTAACTCACAATTTGTAAATACTCATTCAGATAGCACATGAGCAGAACACCAAAACATTAACAGCTTTTCAGCTAGCTAACAGCCAAACAAGACAAACCAACCAAATAAACAGACACATACATTAGCAAAGGACACACACTTAGCTTGTTCGAGTGAGGTGATTCACAGCCTCTCAACACTGAATAAACTTCAGGAATTAGCCAACCAGGGGTCTCAAAACGGTTTTCTGACTCCAAGTGCTGTTTAAGGCCTGAGGCTGATGTGACCAATGGCTGAGAAAGGAGTTCAAACACCCCTTAAAGAGATATGACAGATGGCAGGTAAACTAGCTTACACTCACTGGCCACTTTTTTAGGTAAACCTTACTAGTAACAGGTTGGACCCCCTTTTTTTTAATTCTTCATGACACAGATTCAACATTTTGGTCCATATTACATAGCATCCCGCAGTTGCTGCAGATTTGTCAGCTGTACATCCATGATGCGAATCTCTTGTTCCACCACATCCCAAAGGTGCTCTGTTGGATTAAGATCTGTTGATTGTGGAGGCCATTTGAGAACAGTGAACTTATTGTCATGTTCAATAAACCAGTTTGAGATGATTTGAGCTTTGTGACATGGCATGTTATCCTGCTGGAAGCAGCCATCAGAAGATGGGTATACTGTGGTCATAAAGGGAGGGACATGGTCAGCAACAATACTCAGGTAGGATGTGGCATTTAAATAATGCTCAGATGGTATTAAGGGGTTCAAAGTACGCCAAAAAATGTTCCCCACACCACCACCATCAGCCTGAACCGTTGATATAAGGCAGGATAGATAAATGCTTTCATGTTGTTTATGCCAAATTGTGACCCTATCATTCGAATGCAGCAGAAATCAAGATTCATCAGTTTCCTGCTAACAGGAGTGACAGGAGTGTGGTCTTCTGCTGCTGGAGCCCATCTGCTTCAAGTGTTGATGTGCTGTGCATTCAGAGATGCTCTTCTGCATACCTTGGTTATTTGAGTTACTGTTGCCTTCCTATCAGCTTGAAGCAGTCTCGCCATTCTCCTCTAACCTTTGGGATCAGCGAGGTATTTTTGCCCAGAAAACTGCCGCTCACTGGATATTTTCTCTTTTTTTGGATCATCCTCTGCAAACTCTAGAGATGGTTTTGTGGGAAAATCCCAGTTGATCAGCAGTACTCAGACCAGACCATCTGATACCAACAAACATGTCACGCTCAAAGTCACTTAAATCAGCTTCCTTTCCTATTTTGATACTTGGTTTAATTGGCAGATTAGATATTTGCATTAAGTTGAACAGGTGTACCTAACAAAGTAACCAGGGAGTGTATTTTACAGAAACAATGGTCAGATTGGAGCAGATTAATAATTAATAAATGAGAAAAACACAATAAGACAATGTACTGTATATTAAAAAAATATGACCATACTGTACATTAAAGAGTGTGAAATTCTGAGTTTTATTTGATAGCTCATAGCAATATGAGTTTATAGGGACATGTAGCATGAATCACTATGAAGCTTATGATTAGTCCATATTTTATGAGCATATCAATGACTCATCCATTTTAGCTTAATTGCTTAGGTATAATTTATAGGCCTATAAAAGCTTTAGTAAAATCAATGATTGCAACTTTATTAACTGTTTGAGCAGAAAAAAATAAATATGAGAACAGACAGGGTAATACATTATGAACATCTATCTATTATGAAGCAGTAAAAAAAAGACATTTACAGTGTAGTATGCATTTGAATTTTAATGACAAAATGTACTTAGTTTCGCAAAGTGTGGAGAAAGGCTTCAGAAGTAGCTCTATATAATGACATAACATAATTTGTGAGTGTTAGCAGTAAGAAAATTACATGTTTCTATTGAATGCTACTTCCTTAAGTTTTCTCCTAAACAAAATTGGATAGCACAGATACTCTACAATTACTGCAGTTCACACAACCCTCTTTTCATTTCTCAGTTTCTACATCATGGATTCCTTTACGTGCCTCCTCCCTTTGCTAAGTCCCTTGTACCTAAGATGCGAGGGGTGAAGAAGAAAAGGGAGGAGAGAGATGACAGGCCTTTAGCAAAACACATCCTTGCTTTGGAGTCTTATTTTAAAGTGACCAGTTGAAAATCAATGACCATAACTTATCGAAATACAGAGTTTTAGTAATAAACTACTTGGCGATTGCACTCCAATTAAGCTACATAGCAGAACAGTCCAGCAATGCTCGGAAGTAGAACAGGACCCCCTAGAGTTGAGACGCTGGTGGTAGCAGAGATGAAACTGGTGGAGACTTGGACAAGGATTTCTGTCTGGCCAGGATGAGGTGGAGATGGGGAGGAGGTGGGTCGCACAAATGAAAGGGAGAATGACAGAAGAGCACTGAGATTTAAAGTAAAGGGAACAGAGGCTGATTGGCTCGCAGGATGCTAGCAAGAAAATTACTGGGCAATAGTGATGACGACAGAATTAAGTTTGACAGCGTGGGAAAGCAGAAGTGATGTAAGGAATAGACAGCAGCCTGAACACCCAGGAAAGCAGCCAGACGAGTGAATACAGATCTTCCTTACTGAACTTATGCATAAGCTTCATTAACTCCAAGTTGTGAATACAAAAAGAACACATTTAAGTGGAGTTTTCCTCCCACCATGATTTGCATATTCCATCTGTGTCTCTTTTATCACAGATGATAAAACTTCCACAAAGGACAGACCTGTTCATCCTCGCTCATAATTCCTCCCAATGCATTTTAGGAATTGAAACATCCTTCAAGATCAGCTGAAATCGATTTCTGGGTCACAGGCTGCAAGGCAGAATCGAGAGGAGACAAGGAGGCACAAAATTGAGAAATGAGAATGGCCCCGCAGATACCATTTTAGGATCACGCTCATGCCGACTCAGCATTGAGTGTTTTTATTGGCACATGGTGCTACAAACATCTTGCTCATTCCAGTGGTATTTTATTAGATATGGTCTGGGAAGTGTTCAGGCTTTTCCAGGAGGCTCCAGTCAAATTAAAACCAACATAAAAGAGCACATTATCCAGCTGAAAGCATAGACTTTATACAACAGCAAGGTGTGCCAAGAAATACCATTTTCTTCACTGTTTCACCATCAATTTCAAATAGACCGAGGAATTTTATTCCGCTCAGTCATCGGGCAGTGATGAGTCAACACAAAGCCACATCTTTCCCGTATAGTCATGTGCTGCTGTTACCCATCTGCTTCAAGGCTCAATAAGTAGAGCGATGTGCAATGCCCTAGTGCACACTAATATTGTACAGTTGTGTTAGGTGCTTATTTGTAGCCCACCTAGTAGCTTGAATGGAAGTCACTTTTCTCATCTGGCTGCGTGTTTTTAACAGCTCAGTAGCTGTAAGAGCTGTGTGTCACTGACCCAAAATCGGATCCCCAAAATAACTGACATTTGGTTTCTATTAACATGATTATGATCTTTTTATGTTTCACAACACTGTTAAACAGTATCGACATTAACACAGAGTTCCATTGTTATTATTAGGCACAATAACATCTTGCCATTTTCACAAAAATTCCAGTGCTCTTCTGAAACAGTGACTTTAATTGAAACATTGTACACAACATAAGCTCATACTTTATGTATTTTTCTGCTACTTTAATGCAGTTTATCTATGACTCATGAAGTCTTGTGGCATAAACTAATCAGAAATTAACACCTGATAAAGTGGAACGCTGATACTTAATGGATCGGGCCTGGCATAGGGTAGATGTAGGACCATTTTCTTATGAAAAAAAAAAAGACTGAAGAGGTTCTAGCTGTGTTTAATGTTGTGATAACCTTTTCAAATGTAACCAAAGCATTTGCATGTAAAATGCAGCTGCAATTGTGGAATGCAGTAAACACATTGAACTCCCACTGAATTAGATTTGTCATGACACAATAAAATTAGACCATCTGTGTTGAATGACACAAATACAAACAAGCACTCCAATGACCATGTATTTTACTCTGCATATTAAGCAAATACTCAAGGATCTCTATTGTTTTCACTTTGTATCCTTTTTGACACATTCATGTTCTCTGATAAATGACTAAAGGGCCCCTGAATCCTATTAAACAAGAAAGTTTTCCCTTTCAGAATATAAAGTATCTTCTCTACAGCTTAGCAGTTACTTGTTAGCACTGATGCTTCACAGCAAGAAGGCTGTGGGTTCGGACCTGCCTGCAGTTGGGCCTGCAGGTGTGCTCCAGCTTCCTCTCACAGTCCAAGGACATGGAAGTTAGGTTAACTAGTGAGTCTAAATTGGCCGTAGGTGTGAATGTCAGAGTGTGTGTTTGCCTGTCTCTCTGATTTGTCCTGTGATAGACTGGCAACCTGTTCTGGGTGTACCCTGCCTCTCACCCTATGACAGCTGGGAACTCTGAACTGGATAAGCGGTTAAGAAACCGGATGGACATTATTTGTTTATTATCTGGCCCCTGGCCTCCTGTCATTTTGCAAAAGGGCCTTTGGGCAATGCAAGTTAAGTGCAATTAGAGTGGTAGGCCCATTAAAGATTTACATGGACATTATTCAAGTCTTGGCATGATATTGGCATATGCTCAATGTACCATTCACTACGTCAAAATCCTCCAGGCACTTTTAGAGCTCAGAGTAATTTGACACCCATCACATTAAATATTACACTGATTGCCCATTCCTGTCAAACCCAGCATTAAGTAAAACTAACCAAACCTCTGAACCCTGTTTGCATTTGTCCAGTACAAGAGTGTGCAAAGGACTGGTTGACTTATATTTCTTTTCCTCTCACACTGATATACATTTTATATACTACCCTTATATAAAATTTTTAGTAGTCTGAAACTCAAGGTTTAGATGATTTAGAGCAGCAGTGGGTGCGTTCCTTAGCAGCAGTCTACTGCACATATAGACCTTTTAGAGACTGACATGTGCATGCTTTGGACACCAAAGTCCAAAAGAATCTCTGTTTGTTGGGAATTGTTGGGAAAGAAATTGAATTGACCTTTTTGCATCTATCTTCTTTGGATCATTCTATATACCCTAGAGAAGTGGCTCCACAGTGTAGTGGTTTACACATTCGTTTGACAAGCGAAGGGTCACTAGTTTGATTCCAGCCAGAGATACCAATCCCAATTGGAATTGTGTCAGAAAGGGCATCTGGTGTAAAACTCTGCCAAATCAAACATACAGAGTTACCTGCTGTGGTGATGCCTTGTGAGAAGGGAGCAGCAAAAAGTGGCTACTAGCTACTGTAAACCCTAGAGATGGGTGTATGAGGTAAATCCCAGGAAATCCGCAGGTTCTGACCAATCTGTCTGGCACCAACAACCATGTCATGATCAATCTGTCTGGCACCATCAACCATACCATGTTCAAAGTAACTTAAATCACCTTTCTTTCCTATTATGATGCTCAGTTCATCAGGTCATCTTGACCATGCCTAAATGCATTGAGTTCCTGCCATGTGATTGTCTAATTTGATATTTTCATTAAAAAGCAGTTGAATTAAATTTGATTCAATTCAGTTCAATTCAGTTCAGTTTTAGTTATATAGTGCCAAATCACAACAACAGTCACCTCAAGGCGCTTTATATTTTAGGGTAAAGACCCTGCAATATTAGACAGAAAACCCCAACAATCAGACAAACCCCTATGAGCAAGCATTTGGCGACAGTGGGAAGGAAAAACTCCCTTTTAACAGGAAGAAACAAGAACCAGGCTCAGGGAGGGAAAACAGAAGAAAAGGGAGGGAGACAGGACAAAAGAGACACTATGGAAGAGAGCCAGAGTTTAATAATAACTGATGATTAAATGCAAGTGGCGTATAAACACATGTGGAGTGAAAGGAGGTGAATGAAGAAGAAATGCTCAGTGCATCATGGAAAGCCCCCAGCAGCCTAGGCCTATTGCAGCATAACTAAGGGATGGTTCAGGGTCACCTGATCCCACCCTACTTATGAGCTCTATTAAAAAGGAAAGTTTTAAGCCTAGTCTTAAAAGTAGAGAGGGCGTCTGTCTCCCGAATCTACACTGGGAGCTGGTTCCACAAGGGAGGGGCCTGAAAGCTGAAGTCTCTGCTTCCCATTCTACATTTAAATACCCTTGGACCCACAAGCAAGCCTGCAGTCTGAGAGCGAAGTGCTCTATTGGGATAGTATGGAAGGAAGAGAAGCTAATATGGGATAAATATGATCTCTCTCTTTCTAGTCCCTGTCAGTACTCTCGCTGCAGCATTCTGGATTAACTGAAGGCTTTTCAGGGAGCTTTTAGAACAACCTGATAATAATGAATTACAATAGTCCAGCCTAGAAGTAATAAATGCATGAACTAGTTTTTCAGCATCACTCTGGGACAGGATGTTTCTAATTTTAGTGGTATTTCATAAATGAAAGAAGGCAGTCCTACATATTTGGTTAATGTGTGCGTTGAAGGACATATCCTGGACAAAAATAACTCGAAGATTCCTCACAGTGTTCCTGGAGGCCAAAGTAATGCCATCCAGAGTAAATATCTGGTTAGACACCATGTTTGTAAGATTTTTAGGCCTGAGTACAATAACCTCAGTTTTATCTGAATTTAAAAGTGGGAAATTTGAGGTCATCCAGGCCTTTATAGCTTTAAGACATGCC
>VVAS01116540.1:0-11195 GCA_015103295.1 Ptychochromis oligacanthus
ACTTTTCAATATTCACATTTTTTTTTTTTTTGTTATTTCAGTATTTTTTTTTTTAATCTTTGCTCAAATACACTATTCATATAAGAAATTCAAAGTATTACAAAGACAACAGATTAAACCCTTGTGATCTAAGAAAACCATTTATGATTATTTTATTAAAAATGATATAGTAGCAGGGTTAAAATTAGACTAACAGGGTTGCACAAGATAACATGGTTGAATGGATATATTATTATTTTTTTGTAGATTATGACCACAGAAATGTTTAATAATATTTGATATGTTTTTAACATATGTTTGTAATGTTTGTTTTATATGCATGGTAACAGAGTAAAAAGTACGAAGTCAATGATAAATGTAGTTCCTCTTTGTCATGTCACTGTTTTGTCTCTTCCTTTTCAAAACTAAATAGGTTTTGGTAACAGGGTTGCACATATGTTGTGCGACACAACTTGCAGTGCATGATTACTGTCCTTTAAAATATGTTGATGTTAAATAAATTGGTTTAACAATTATTACAGGCATGTATCAACAAAATCAAAATAATTTGTAACTTATTTCAGCTCCTATATTTTGACATGCAATTTGGTTATCAAGAAGTTGGGATAATAGAAAAATGCCATTTGGAGGGTTCTCAAGAGCTATTTTGTATTTTAAATAATATTGTGGAAACACTTTTTAAACAGTTACGTTTACATTTTGTCTCAGTACATGTGTAATTTACACAACACATATGCTTTTTACTATTTTGTGCATGGATTATTTTCAAATTAAGGGGCGGGACAGAAAATGTCCTGCAATTCTGGAATGGCCCATTTATGTGATCTTATTCTTTAGATATCTTAGATCTTAGATTCACTGACGACAGGAGAAGGGTGGTATGAACAATACTGAAATTTAGAGAGAAGAAATTAATTATCCTCTTAAGACCAGAGGGAGTCTCAAGAATGTTGAATTTTGAAGGTAACCTTTGATCTGTCTCCCCCTGTCGGACATCTTGGGCACTGCTCTCGCCTTGTTGCCCATTTCAGTCTCTTCCTGTCGTGTGGAATGCGCGACGCAGACCCCATCAGAGGGTCCAGCCGGTACTGCTACCAGTTTTTTTTGTTTTTTGTTTTGTTTTTTTTACACAGAAACAGGTTCACTTACTCTGCTGCCCAGAGCTCGACCGGCTGCTGCTCAAATCGGTAAGTAAAGAAGAGCTTTACTGTCGTTACTTTGACAGGCTTTTAGAAAGTTGTGTCTGAGAAATTCCAGTGCAACTGTATCCGTGTCTATTTTTACGTGCGAGCCCACCCAGTGCTGCAGAAAACACAGCTGGTCCAGCGGGAGAATCTGGATCCGTGTATGGTCTTAACTAAATGTGGAAATGAAACAGAGAGCGCAGGAGTTCACTTTTGAGCAGAAAATTTACAGCCAGATGTTGATAAAGGAGCTTCCCTACTGTGAGCTGTAATGTATTGAGTGAGGGTGTAGTATGACTAATGTATGCAGCATAGCCTGTATGTTCTGCAACATCAGACAGACACAAACACTCATTGATTGTAATAAATATGTAGGAAGACTGGGGTCAGTTGCAGCAAGTCTTATTGCTCCTATAAGAAACATGATGGAGTGACACAGCTTTACTTAGTTAGCCCCTCCAGTTTCAGCACGGACTGCTGCATTCACTGAAAAAAAATGGAGGTCTGAAACGCACTTTTTTGGCCCGATCCTTGGCATGTGTATGACTTAATGTGTCCTGTTAGTGCGTGATTTTTTTGTCATAGATAATAGGGTCAAGAAACCACCAAAAATACTACACTTGAATTGCCTATGTTCAACAGAATGGACGAATATAACCCTAATCCTAATGAGGCTAGTGATGAATAAAGTTCCTAAGATGACTTGTTTGTATATTCATATGTTAAAATGTGTAAATGATGTTGTATCTGTTGTATTATGGGACAGAACTCCTCTCCAATATTATCCTATGAAAAAAAGGAGAAACGTCAATCTAATTTCAAAATATAGAAAGTTAATATTCACTGCAGTGTGACAAAAATCTAGTTAAAAGAAATGTTACTTTGCATGTTGCATATTGTTTCATTCTTCCTTTGTCACTCTGAAATGTAGATATTGAATAACATCTGCAACATCTGCACACTGACTCAAGGTAGTTCTACATTCTATCTACATAAAAAAGACAAAGTCAGTAACTGTTTTGATAAGTGTTAATAAATAAATCAATACAGTAACATTACTGTACAAATAGAAATACTACAATATACCTGTAAAACCATTTATACAGTACGTTACTTGTTAAGACAAAAAGTAAAAATGAATAGTGAAATTTAATGTATTGTTAAAAATTTTAACACACTTTTTAACTGTCCCTGATCTGTGATCATCAGACTTAATCTTTTAATAAAGCTTGTGAATGACATGTCCTCACACTGATCAGGCTAAAAAACAAAACAAAAACAGATCTCTCTGGTCCACTCCATCACTCCACTCTCATTAGCCTTGTTATTTTTGGAGTGAAAACAGACAGCTGTTAATTATGCAAGTGGTTAAAAATATCTACATCAGCTTGGAGATTGTGGCAAATCCTGACAGCCACAGTACCTCTCACTTGGGAAGGGACCATCAGAATTTCAAGACAACAGTTCATAGAAGTAACATCAGAATAAAAGGCATTATTATTACTGCCTCCTCCAGCTTATTAAAGACTGGCTGGTCTTCCCCTGATCATTCCCAGTATTTGGTGCAGTTTCAGTGGGTTGATTTCTGTCAAAAAATGCAAAAATTACAATGACTGACATTTAATCTAAAGGAAGTCCTGTCAAATTATAAGAACAGTGTTTTGTTTCAGCTCAGAATATTGCCCTTAAATAATTTTGATGAAATTCTTGCAGGCCAAATGTCTCATCTTTTGTCTGACATTCTCATTGTGTTTAATAAGTGCTTTGGATGCCCAGTCATTGCATCCATTTCATTTTCTAAGATCTGAAATGCCCCTCACTTTTGAACAATGTTTAGTGGATGAATGGGAGCAAATAAGGGGAGCAAAATGGGAAGTGTTCTGTTTACACGGAGGAAACCATTCCAGCATCAGAATCTTATCCCATCTGAGAAACAACTTGGTGGCAGTGTCATGGTTTGAGCCTATTTTACTGCATCATTGATGAAGCAATGAATTCTGAATTATAGCCTGAAATTCTAAAAGAAAATGTCAGGACATCTGTCTGTGAACTGAATCTCAGAGAAAGTGTGTCATGCAGCAAGACAGTGACCCTCAGCTTTAAAAAATACCAGAGAATGGTTGAAGAAGAAGAAAGTGAATGTTTTTAAATGACCAAGTCAAAGTCCAGACCTTAATCCAATAGAAATGTTGTTGAAGGATTTGAAGTGAGCAGTTTGTGTAAGGAAACCCACCAACATCCCAGAACTGAATATGAGCAGTGAAATGGGCTAAGATTCCTTCAAACTGGTGTGCAGAAGTGATCAGCACTTACAGGAAGTGTTTAGTTGCAGTTTTCACGGCACATGGAGGTCACACCAGACACTGAAAGCAGAGGCTTACATGCTTTTCCCCTCACAGATATGTAACATTGGATAATTTCCTCAATAAATAAATCACTATGTCTAATATTGTCATTGAAAACTGAATGATGTTTTAGGTCATATTTAAGTAGAAACAGAGAAACTCCATTTCAGTTATGAATGACAAATCCTGCTTAAGTAAAGTACAGGTTTGGTCCCTTTAACTCGTATACTATTATTAGGATTGAAGGATGAATGTGTATGCAGCATGTTACTATTGTAGCTGCTGCAACCGATTTAAACTATTTTATATGCATATTTATACATTTTATACTTAAGTGTTTCTCTCTGGAATGAAGTGCAGTGGACATGTAAAGTAGTATATATTATAAATATTAGAGTGTAAGTACCTCAAAATATACTGAAGCAGAGTACTTGAGTAAATATACATACATACTTTCCACCACTGTGAAGCATGTTACCTATAGGCATTGAGAAATTCATCATCCTACATTCACTTTTTCATTCACCTTCCCCTAGTATTCAAGGTGACCCTGCCAAAGGATGTCGTCTACCACAGATGTCCCCCCCCTCCTGTTCACCACGCTGTCCCTATTCCCCTCCTCCACCCCGGCAGTCCCGTCTGTAGAACTCAATGCCACCTCGTGCCAGGAGTGGGAGCAGGCCCACCACCTGCTGTTCCATCTGGGAAACTTGTCCCTGCTGTTGGGCCTGGTCATCCCCACCACTCTGGCTCTGCACATGATCATGCTGCGCCTCCTCCTGATGACAGGTCAGTCCGCAGCACACCCCAGTGATGGCATGCAATAGTAATGTAATGGGGAAGATTTAAGAAAGCTAAAGTTATCACATCCCCAGCAGATCCTTACTCTAACTGAGAGTGGCCTATGCTTCCAACCATTAGTGAACTATTTGTAGCACAAGCATGTTGACAATTTAGTTTTGTTAACATTTGAAAGTTTTATTAGAAGCTGTTCTGCACAAACAGGCGGAGGCCCTGAAAGTCTATGACAGTGGAAGATAAAAGCAGGATGGAAAAAGCACTTCCAACATGTTTATCTTCTCCTTGGCAAGAGAAGGGAGACAGGAAGCAGCAGGAATGATTGGAAATGTGGTTGTAATGTTGACAGTTCAGTTATTTTTATTGCCTTTTGGCACAAGCCAAGCAAGTCTCAGAAGGTCTCACAGAGAAGAAGTAAAATAAGAGTGCTAAAACTTGTAAGGGAACTTGAAAACAGCTTGGTTGTTTTATTAGACTAGATGGTTGATAATTATACAAAATTTAAAAAAAAAACTGAAAAAATAAATTAATGCATTAATGAAACATTTATTCTAAATAAAGACCAAAATATACATAAAATATATAAGCACATTTCCAGAAAAGTTGGGACACTGTCTAAAATTGAAATAGAGAATGTGATGATTTGCAAATCATTCAAAACCTGTATTTTAAATCATCAAATATTGGTATTGGTATTGGTCTTAAAAATCCTAAATTGGTCTGGCTCTACTTCCTAATATTATAACTGTAGCAAGTAATTTCCCAAATATACAATGAATAAGGTATTTCTTATCTTCTTGAGTATAGTCTGTTAATCAAGTGCAATCAAATCCAGTGTATAAGCCTGTCTTTCCCTTTATTAGTTTTGTTCTTGGTCTTTATCCTGACAGGATGCGGTTTCTTCATTGCATGGGCAACGCTGTACAGGTGCAACATGGATGTGATGGTTTGGAATGTGGTGTTTTTGGTGGTCAACTTCATGCACTTATTCTTCCTTCTGTACAAGCGCAGGCCGGTGAGTTCAGCATTAGCATGCCCTCATTCACATTCTGCAAGACGCTTTATATTTAGACCACCCATGTGTACTTCAGACATCAGTGTGTATATTCATGCTGAGGCTTAGAGCTGAGTTTTTCCCTCACGGTCTCTAGCTAAAAAAGAAAATCAGGTTTTAGGTTCAGTCCTCCTTCATGGTAAAAGAACCAGACTAGGACATTTCATAATATGGCAGCATTCCTATTCCCCTCAGTCAATTCACATGCAGTCTGTGTTTACCTAGACCTTTGCAGTATTAAGTTTGTGAGATTCTATCAGAAAGATTAAGCTATAAGTATGTAGTAAGTGGATTGCCTACAATAGATGGCTGTCAGCACGCACCTATACTTCGGAGAAACAGACAGGAGGACCAGCACGTAGTTAAGTACTGCTGTGGTTGGGGCCTTCTGAATTAAGTTTAACAAAAGAAAAAAAAAGAAAGTTTCATTATATGCTATATTTTCCAGTGGAGAGCTGAAGCCTTGAATTCCATGCACTTTTTAAAGCTATCAAACTCCTTTTACAAAAATACTTTACTTTGCTCAACGTGTTAGTTGGCTTGTGTTAATATGTGACTTTGGTGTAAATAACTTATTTTTATTTATTTAATTCTTTAATTAACTAGCAAGCTGTCATTGAGAATGAAGCTATTTTCATGTTCGAGACTGTCCTTACTGTATCACAGAAAAATAGATGAGGCTTTTCTCATTTTCCTGATTTGTGCCTCCTCATTTCCTCTGACCCACATCCTCCTGCCTGTGGAGATCCTCCGAATCTCAGTACGTCATATTGAAGGGTGTCTCCATTTCTAAAATGTGTCTGAAGGACAAGTTACAGCTCCTCTGGAGGCTTGCCAGAAGAGCTATAATCACAGTAATACACAGGTGTCTCCTATTCGACAGTGTTTTTACCTTCAACGTATAAAAGAGGCATGGCATGCTGCTGGAGTGTGTCACACCTTAAAATACTCATCCTCTTTATTAATATGTTGTTTTAGTTATTCATTATAATCAAACTTTGTGCCCTTCACTGTCTCTGTGTGTGGTTAAAAAAGGTACTGTATATTGACTCTTTACTCGAAAGTCATAATTCTGCTTAAGTAGTACAAAAGTTTAAGCATCAAAATGCACTGAAAGTACCTAAACAGAAGTACTAATTTTACAGAATTCCCCCTTTTACATTATATTATTGGAGCATATTTATTGGTTCATTAATGTGTATATCACTTTATTGTTTCAGCTGGAGATGATTTTAATGACTTATGTGCAGCTGAGTAGCTTTATCCTTATCTGTTATATAGCATCATATATTAGTAGATTTTTATTTTAAAACCTGCAAAATAATAAGTAAGTAAAGTTTTAAACTCAGCATTATGGAGTACAAAGTACAATATTTCCATCCAAAATATAATGAAATACAAGTAAATACAAGTAAAAAGTAGCTTATGTCATTCTGTCTGATTCTCCAAACTGTGCCGACCATCATCGTAGGTGCATTGGAATACACTGACTAGAGCCCGAAGAATATACGATTTTTAAGGCCAATATTGATGCCGATATTTGGTGGTTTCAAAATACAATATATCAGCCAATATATTTTTTTTCTTTCAGACTCACAAAACATAAACACATTTTCCTAAAATTTGTTATGTGTAGTTATTTATGAGTCTGTACTATGACACTGCAGGTTAAAAATAAACTTGCTTTATTGCTACAACAATTTGTGGATTACTAGTTTATGCTCTGCCGGACTCTGCTCGGATCAGCTGGTTGCTGTGTTTGTGGGGTTCCACAAACACAGGGAAGTTGCAGAGTGCCCTCTGGTGGACACACTATTCAGCATCAACACTGAAAAGATCGTTGAAGGGTATTTCTCCCGTCTCTTCTTTACCTTTTTAATTTTCACTTATCGGCTGTTTTAAATGCCGATACCGGTATATCGGCAAATAGCTAATATCGGCCAGCCAATATATTAGTCGGGCTCTATCACTGACTATGGATAAGTGCCTCATACATGCCCACTTCAAAATAAGCCAAACTAACCCTCTTAAAGTATTGTTGTGCTCTGTCAGATTAAGATTGACAGGGAGCTGCGGTCAGTCTACAAGAGGATGTTTGAGCCTCTCCATGTACAAGAGGCTTTGTTCCAGAGGCTCACAGGACAGTTCTGCACCATCCAGACACTGAAGAAGGGCCAGGCCTACGCTGCGGAGGACAAGACCTCAGTGGATGAACGCCTTAGCATTCTGCTCAAAGGAAAGTACGTGTCGACTTTCATTAGGGGAACCTTTGGTTTCACCAATAAACACAATTGATCCCATGATTTTAACACAAAAGGCTTTAAGATCATGCTTTTGAAAAAGCATTTCTGTTTTTATGGTTAGTCAGAATTTCAACATTGAATTTCTGTGTGACAGGATGAAAGTATCATACCGAGGCCATTTCCTTCACAACATCTATACCAACTCATTCATCGACTCTCCAGAGTTCAGGTCCACTGAGATGCACCGGGGAGAGAAGTTCCAGGTAAAATAATATGCAGTAAAGCATAGACCTTACATAAAAGCTGGACATAGATTTCAGGTCTGAAAGGTAAAGCCAGTGCTGAAGATAGTCAGCAGTGGGTGACTCCTCTGGCTGTAAAAACAAGTCTGACTGTGTAGAAGTCTATGGAAAAACAGCTCTGGCCTCCCTTGAGCTATGAACTCAGTAAACATTTTTTCTGCTCAATCATTAATTTGAAGTCTTACTAAATGCAACATGGTTTTCATTTTATATATTATAGTCCCCATTAAGTAAAAAAGAATGCTCCTCATAATTTTATTCTCAGTTTGGGTTCTGTCTCCTCGTGCAATTTGTTATTATAGCTCATTGTTTATAGTTTATTCTCTGAGTTTCAGTTTTCCAGCCGTCATGTGTTCCTCATGTCTGTTAAGTCTCCGTCACCGTGTTAGATGTTCCCATGTTTAGTTACTTCCTGTTTAACTTTGGTAGTCTCTTGTCCCTTGTACTTTATCTTTAGTTTTACTTCCTTTGTCTTGTTATCCTTGATTAGTTTCAGCTGTGTCCTGTTTTTCCCCACCTGTTTCCTCTCCCCTTGATTGCCCTTCTGTGCATATTTAAATCTTAGTCAGTGTCTGTTAACCTCACCTTGCATGCTTCCTGCCAGTTTTGAATTTTGTTTATTTCTTCCTATGGACTTGGCACTTGTCATCAGCCGAAATAAAAGTATGTTTTCTGTTCACTTCAGTCTGCCTGAAAGTCTGCATTTATGTCCGAATTCCTCACACATGACAATTGTTTTATCAATCATTGCAGTTCCTGAATCTCATCACTAAAATCAAAAGTGTTAAAATGATTATAAAAATGAAGAGCACTAGGTAACTGAGAGTATGAATGAAAGCCTCCCAGAGTGACATGGCTGCTGTTCTTTGAGTCCCAAAGGCTTGCTATTTTTTTCATACTACACCAGGCTGAACTGAGGTTATTTGCGGCCATTTTAATCTCCAAGTCTTTTTATGCCTATGTTTGGCTTTTAAAATGTATATTTTCAGCACCTAAGTAGCTAAGTGCAAGTTTGACAGTGTGCCATGTTTAAAAATGAGACTCCTTTTCTGTATACTGGACTTGACAGATTTAGTCACCCATGGTTTATTCTTGAGGTGCATTTTAACTTGCTTGGAAGGAATAATCATGTCTCTATAAAACATAATGTAAGAGAAAATGACATCAGTAAGCGTATCCGAATCATGTCCACGCGTCTCTTTAAACATGTCCCAGTCTGTGCAGCCATAGCACTCCTGCAGTTTACTCCAATGGTTACATCCCTCTTTTATACACAGCTTGTGGATAAAAGACGAGAACTGTGTTTAACAGCCCTGAGAAATCTATGAAGCTAAATATATAAAAATCTTCCTGCCTTGTCACACTTGAAAGGCAACATTTGTTACTGTGTTTGACTGACAGGTGACCATCATGGCAGAAGAGAACTGTAAGTTCCTGTGCTGGTCTCGAGAGAGGCTTAGCTACTTCCTGGAATCAGACACTTTCCTCCATGAGGTGTTCAAGTACCTCATCGGCAAAGACATCACCAACAAACTGTACTCGTTGAATGATCCCACACTCAGTGACAAGGTGGGTTCAGCTGTTGTAAGGTTTTAACTAAGTTTAATGTAATACAAACATTTTGTGTTTGTTGTAATGCAAGATATAAAAACACTGACATTGTGCTTTATGACAGCTGTAACAATGCTTACTGTCCTGATGATGAGGATGTTGCTCATGGATATGTTCTAGGCAGTGAAGAAAATGGACCGTCAGCCCAGCCTGTGCTCCCAGCTGTCTATGATGCAGATGAGGAACAGCATGGCGAGCACCAGTGACACTGATGATGTTCTTAACCAGATTCTACGAGGAGGATCTGCTGGATCATCACTACGTAAGTCTCAACAGGATCTTCAGTGTGTTTTACAGTGCTGTGAAAAAGTATTTCCCCCTTCCTGGTTTCTTTTCTGACTACTTTCTCTTTTTTTTTTTGCATATTTGTCACACTTATGTTTTTCAGATCATCAAGCAAATTTTTAATATTGGACAAAGATAACCCGAGTAAATACGAGATGCAGTTTTTCAATGATGATTTCATTTATTAAAGGAAAAAGGCTATCCAAACCTATCTGGCCCTGTGTGAAAAAGTAATCGCCCTCACTTGTTAAATCATGAATTAACTGTGATTAACGACATTTTTTTAGTTTAATTTCACTAGCCATACTCAGGCCTTATTACTGCCAGACATGATGAATTGAGAAATCACTTAAATAGAATCTGTCTGACAAAGTGAAGTAGGCTAAAATATCTCAAAAACTAACGCATTATGGCATGATCTAAAGAAACTCAAGAACAGATGAGAAACAAAGTCATTGACATCTACAGTGGGTTCAGAAATTATTCAGACCCCCTTCACTTTTTTCAATTTTGTTATGTTTTAGCCTGATGCTACAATTGTTCAAATCATTTTTTTCTCATTACTCTACACTCAGTACCCCATAATGACAAATTGAAAACAGAATTTTAGGATTTTTTGTAAATGTATGAAGAAGAAAAAAATGATATATCACATTTACATAAGTATAAAATACTTGAATACCTGATGCACCTTTGGCAGCAATTACAGCCTCGAGTCTGTGGGTATGAATCAACAAGCTTTGCACACCTGTTCTGGGAGATTTTCTGCCATTCTTCTTTGCAAATCCTCTCAAGCTCAATCAGGTTGGATGGGGACTGTCGGTAGACAGCCATTTACAGGTCTCGAGAGATGTTCGATAGGGTTTAAGTCAGGGCTCTGGCTGGGCCACTCTAGGACAATCATGGAGTTGTCCCTAAGTCACTCCTGTGTTGTCTTCGCTGTGTGCTTAGAGTCATTGTCATGTTGGAAGGTGAACCTTCGGCCCAGTCTGAGGTCCTGAGCACAGTGGAACAGGCTTTCAATGAAGGTATCTCTGCACTTTGCCATTAGCAGCATGGCCTCTCCTGTCTCATCAACACTTTCCTGCTCAGTGTGTCAAATGTTTAGTTATTCCTCTGCCTCCTTTAGTAACAGTGATACTTGAAATAGATGTAGCCAGCTTATAGCTTTGGAGGCCAGGCTCAGTAGACTCAGCACCGCACCATTGAAAACCCTGTAGCTAGCCAGGCCCCTGTAGCCGGTGAGGGCGAAGGTAGCTTCGCGCCAGCTAGCTGTCCCCCAGCGAAGCCTGAGCAGCTGGGAAACCAGGCCGCCTGGGTGACTGTGAGGAGGAAGCGTAGTCCGAAACAAAAGCCCCCGGTACACCACCAAC
>VVAS01116553.1:0-11388 GCA_015103295.1 Ptychochromis oligacanthus
CAGTGTTAATGATTCAACAATAAGAAAGAGACTGGGCAAAAATGGCATCCATGGGGGAGTTCCAAGGTAAAAACCACTGCTAACCCAAAAAAAACGCAAAGGCAAACACAAAGGCAAAACCAAAAAACATCTTGATGATACCCAAGACTTTTGGGAAAATATTCTGTGGACTGATGAGACAAAAGTTTTAACTTTTTGGAAGGTCTGCATCCTGTTACATCTGGCATAAAACTAGTTCAGTGTTTCATAAAAACATACCAACATAAAAAAGATCATACTAGCAGTCAAACATGGTGGTGGTAGTATGATGGTCTGGGACGCCTTTACTGCTTAGGGACCTGGATGTCTTGCCATAATTGATGGAACTATGAATTTTGCTCTCTACCACAAAATCCCAAAGGAGAATGTCCGGCCATCAGTTCATGCCCTGAAGCTCAAGAGCACTTGGGTTATGCATCAGGACAATGATCCAAAACACACCAACAAGTTCACCTCTGAATGGCTCCAACAAAAAAAAAAAACAACCCAAAATGAAGGTTTTGGAGTGGCGTAGTCAAAGTCTGGACTTATAAATCCGATTGGAATGCTTTGGAATGACCTTAAACAGGCCGTTCATGCTCGAAAACCCTCCAATGTGGTTGAATTAAATAATTCCGCAAAGAAGAATGGGCCAAAATTCCTCCACAGCGATGTGAAAGACTCATTGCCAGTTATCGCAAACACTTTATTGCAGTTCTTGCTGCCAAGGGTGGCACAACCAGTTATTAAGTCTAGGGGGCAATTACTGTTTGCCTTCCAAGTAAAAGTTGCACCTTTTGAAGCGTACTGGCTGCAGCACTAAGGCACAATTTTTCTTTTCACGGCAAACGTCCTCCATTTCTGGTTTGCATTGCACTTTTTTAGGCTTTACTACCACTTGGCTAGTAGTTAGTGAGTGTTTGCAGACAAGTCAGCGTCTTTCATGCAAACTACAGGTGACCGCAGCAATCTGCTAGCGACCAAAACAATTACAAGGAGGTTTTTGGTGCAGCATTCTTTTTGCAACCAATTTCACCTAGCGACAGCCAGCAAAAAAAAAAAAAAATTCTTCTGAACCACTCAGCAACCATTCGGGGAATGCATATTTTTCCCTTGCAATTGTAGCTATATCCATAGCGCGTCCATAATGTAGTGGATAACATATTCACCTTACATGCGAAAGATCACTGGTTCAATTCCAGCTGGAGTCACATACCCCCCTCGGGGTTGCGTCAGGAAGGGGATGCAGTGTAAAACTGCCAAAATCAAACATGCAGAGCTACCTGCTATGGCGACCCCTTGACAAGGGAGCAGTCGAAAGCAGTTTCTATTGTAGTTAAGTCTATCTTTTATACACAGTCTATGACTGAACCCCAAACTCCTCTTCAAATCTTTGCTTATAATCCGATGTTGAAAAGTGCTGTTAGGTTTGTGGTTTAGAACACAATATTTAACCGTCCCATTGTCTTTATTATTCTAGGTATAATGTTAGCAAACAGTGTACTGTAAGACAAGTCACTAACGGCATTTTAACTTTTATTGCTAGCTTTTTTACTGAAATACTGAAGTACAGCTTTTAAAATTACAAAGTTTCACAAAACACTTCAGATCCTTTTATGATTTGCTTCTCTTGTACAGTCTCTTCCAAGCAAACAAAAAAGTATAAATAATGTGAAAAAACCAAAAAGAAAATCTGGTAATGATAAGCGAACAACCCATACATTTAAGAGCAGATAAATCCATGTACAGATGACTGGATAAGACCTTTATTTCAGGAAGTCCAGACTGCTAAGTCTCGTGTGAATCCTCAATTCTCCGGAAAACTGCAAGGAAATTCTTCCCTCCGTTTCTCTCCACTTTCTTTCCTTCCTCTGTGCATGTGCCCAGACGACTTACGATGATGTCATCAACCTACCAAAAGAAGGGTTAAGATGGAATTACATTAAGCGGTACAGGAGACTAAAACTTTAATTTGTAAGTTTACTGACACTAGTGTTTATTACTGGAGTTTAACTTATTCTAACCCAGAGATCAATTTACCACCACTGCCTTCCTCTTTTTTGATCACTAATGGAAAAGTTCTGAACCCTTAAAAGAAACAGTGCAACATTTGAGGAACCAGTCAATTTAATGTATTCCATAGAACATGTTCCTCATTACTAAAAACAACCATGCCTTCTTAGAAAGAAAAACAAACATTAAAACATACTACAGAAAACTATTTCCATTTCATATCCTACTTTTGACTATTTTTTTTTCCTTCCAGTCAGCAGCTGAACAACAAATGCTGATGTCATGACCTGCAAACACAGTGATGAAAAGCTCCATGTCAACATACCAGTTCTTCATCAGGGACCCGTGTAAACAGTGGATGTTCAGTGAAGTGCTTCACCATCCAGAGGTGAACTTCCTCCACATCTGTGATGGTATACACCAAACCCTGACACGAGCAGACAAACACATGGAGGTCATTAACATAGCTCTAAGAAAAATAAGTTAACAAACCTTTACTGGTGACTGATATGGATCCATTTATCAATCAAAAAATAAACTGACTGCAGTGATGAGAGAAAAAAAAATCTCTCCATTTTTAGACAGTGTCAGACATTTCAGATCCAAAGTTTAAGAGGTTTCATCACCTCGAGTGAGCAATTTATCTCTAAAGATAAAAATAACCTACTGCCAACACAGAGGTGAATCACCTGTGTCAAGGTAGTTTACTTTGGAGACAGGACTGATAAAATTACTAGAATTTAGATTTCTTAGAAAACTTGGCAAAGGCACAGATTTCCACACCAGTGCGTGTCGGCACGTATGGTTTTTTATTTCCAGAAAAAGCAGGATGAGGGATGCTCTTTTATCATGACAAAATTCACATGAATCACTCATGTTTACTGTTTTGAGTTTAGTCTAACAACAATTATAATTTCAAAGATAGTCACAACTTAATAGACTCAGGCTCATTCTCGTTTGAAACTGCCTCTATAAATAAGCATATACTTGACAGCCTCCCCATCCACCAGCAGTTGTGGCTGCAAGCCAGTGCTGGAAGCCCTTGCAGAGCTTGCACACACACGCTTGCACACACAACGTATGTATGCACACATGCATCAATGCACACACACCAGAGGAAAAACGATAAAGCCAAATTTAGACATAAGCCTTCCATTGTTCCCCACAACCTCCCTCAGCGTTCACGCCTTCTTCAAGTGCCCCACTGCTGCTTTGACAGCTCTGACAGGCAGGACCTGGGTGTACACAGACGTCAACCAGCTGCAGACCACACCGGTTCCCCCATTTTATTTCCTGTGAATTCATGGATTTCTGCACAATGCAATTAACTAAGAAGGTAGGGCAGAAATGGAATTTAATTTTCAGCTATGGAAGAGATTTTTCAGTGACTCATGATAGAGAAAAAAATCTTAGGTACACATATTTAAAAACCTCTACTTATATAACCTAAACCACACCATCTTTAATAGTGATACCCAATCAAATTCCATTAAAAGCTCCAAACCATCAGTGAAGCGAGCCTACTACAGCAAGATTCATGGTAGTGCATTTGTGTAGGTTTGCGTAGGTATCTGGCCATACAGAGTGAAGGATTATGGGTATGCAACCTACGCAACCTATGCAGGGCCTGAGTGGACCTGAACAGGAAGGGGAGCGACAGTGGGGCTCACCAGAGGGGAGAAGTGGCTGCAGTGGATTGTTTTCATTGTTTTTAACACTCAGTTTCACTTCAGCGGTTTGTATGTTATAATTTCGGCCTTCACCAGGGCTGGCTGAAGGACCAACAAAGGCACAAGCAAGAGAAGCCCACAAACCTGTGGTTTCACATATTTTTGACACTGCTCCCTGGTGACAGCAAAGCAGTACAACATGTAGACGATGGCCTGCAAAGCTGCGTGCAGGCTCTGAGTAAGACCAGTGCACAGTCCTGCTGGTCCCTAAACAGCTATTGTGTGTATCCAAAGACATAAATGAGCTAAACTGTAGCACTGAATAAAATGTTTCTTTAGCTGACATGCAGCGGTAACGCAGTAGCCAGTATTCTGGCTGTGCAGCAATCTGCCATTTGCTCATTTTCATAGACTCAATTGATTCTGACATTTCAGTAATAATAATAATTAAAAAAAAAAGCAATTGTCCAACATGACCAGCTCACTTTCAGTTGCCGTTGTTTGGATTATATAATCAGTCTCACAGCATCATAACCCCTCCGCCAACTAGTGTTTTTCACCAGTTTCACCAGTGCGCAAGTACGAGGTGTGATCAAAACGTTCCAGAACTAAGCCCATAAAAAAAAATTCGAAAACCTTACCCTATTCAAATGTGAACAATCTTCCCTTCAAGTTTACTTTCACTGCACCTCTGCTCCACTTTCAGTGCAGATGCTATTTTTAGATAGCTTGCGCCTCTGTAATGTGAACTGGATCTCCTCCAGTGTGACAAAATGGCAAACCTTCAACTTGATTTCTATTTTCGTGAAGTGGACAAACTCGCACAGAGGAAAATCCATTGAGTTGGAAGGTGATGAATGATGATGAAACAAAAAAACTTGCTTGTGTGGCACACTCTAAGTTAGAGACGTTTTCACCGACTCTTCTCCCTCAGCTCTCTCAGGACGTTACAGTAGAAACCTGACTGTAACCATAGGGAATGATTCAATGTGCATAACCTTATTAATATCCTGGTCACACTCCTGACCTGACCTGTCTTCAAAATTGGAAGCCTTCTACTGAAAATTGCTGAAAATCACTTGGTGGGATCCGGAGACCCAGTTCTCATCTTCTACACAGTTTGAAACAGAGGTCACGGTTTGCCTTCTGTGTAACTTTGAGCTCTGTGGTGAAACTACAGATGCGCAAGTGCAAGTGATCACAACTGGACATTGATCTGACAATAGCAGCAGCACTGGAAGCAGTTAAGAAATGCAGGAGGAGAAGACCTTGAAGTAGAAATCGGCTAAATTTAAATCAGGCATGATTTTTGATTTTTATTCGCTGAGTCCTGGAACTTTTCAGTCCTACCTTGTATGAAAATAATGGCAGCCATTTGTGTAGTACTGTACTGTAGACTCTGCAGAGACTCAGTGCTAGAGTTCAAATCAAGCGTAAGTCCTTTGGCTAACAACAGTCCTTAATAGGGCACCATTTTCTGTCTTTTTGGTCATATTTTCTAGAAAAAAATGCCAAAAATTGTAACTCGGAAAGTTTTTCACAAACCTTATCACAAAATTTGTAGAAATTAAGAAATAATAATAATCTTATATTTTAATGGGGAGTCAGAAATATTTATTTTTTTCGTATTTTATCTGAAGTGACCATTTGAAACTAATTTAAACAATTTTTGTATGTCCAATTTTAAATGATAAGGAAGAGAACTGGATATTTTTTTCTTTTTTTTTCTTTTTCTTTTTACAGAAATTGTTCATCCTTATAATATAACAACTCAGAAATGTACACCCTAGAACTCAGGACAGAATCCCCAACTGCTTGTTTTTTCCACTCATTTCAAAAATCAAAGGCATTATATTTACAGCCCGACCGATATATCGGCCGATAATAGCTATTTGCAGATATATCACTATCAGTATTTATAGAAGCTGATAAATGAAAATTAAAAAAGTAAAGAAGAGATGGGAGACACACCCTTCAACCATGGTATGAGTTTTGATGTTGCATAGTTTGTCCAACAGAGGGCAATCTGCAACTTCCCTGTTGGCAACACCACAAACACAACAACCAGCTGATCCGAGCAGAGTCGGGCAGAGCCTAAACGAATAATCCACGACTTCTTGTGACAATAAAACAAGATTATTTTTAAACTGCACTGTCACATTATCTTAGTAAGAATAAAAATTTACACATAACAAATGTTGGGGGAATCTGTTTATGTTTCATGTGTCTTAAAGAAAAAAAAATATTGGCTGATATATATCCGATTTTTAGGTCACCAAATATCGGCATCAGTATCAGTCTTAAAAGTCCTATATTTGTCGGGCTCTAATTATTATTATTATGACATTTTTAGTTATTTATGATAAATGATGTCTGCATGTCTTACTAAATTCTTGGAATAAGCATTACTCAAATACATACCCCAACTCTCAGTGTGTAGGCATATTCTGCCAGCAGAGTGCTACTAATGATCCTCCATTTGTGCTTGGTCTTCTTAAAGTGAGGGTCAGGGAATAGGAAGAACATCTTAGTGAGCTGAGAGACAGAAAAAAATGGTAACAGTCACATAAGTAAAAATAGTTATTTTAAAGTGTAGCCAGTTTTATCCAACTAAAATTAAATGTACAACACAACAAAAAGTGTGTAAAAAGGTGTCTGAATAGTGTTTGAATCCACTGTACATGTGGCCCCCCCATAATATGCTGTGGCTGGTTGTTAAGCACCGAGGATTGCAAAAGTGGAATTTCCCTCCTTGATTTTTTTCGTTTCTTTTACACAAAGTTCCCAGTGTCTCCGTCTTTGACAAGTGTACAAGTGCAGGCTCCACTGATACTTGTCTGGCTGATATATTAAAAATACTTCCAGTCACTTTTTATTAGTTAAAATAAATAACGTCAGGTATAGACAGAAAGTTGTGGGGATAATCACCGGGGACGGTTGCAGCCTCAGGGGCTCCTGTGGTGCTGATGGAAGATGGAAAAACCTCAACACACTGAATTATTTTTGGGTTACAAAACATACCAAGAGGAGGGAAAAAAAGAAAAGAAAAGAGTTTCAACCCTTTAGAAAATGCTGTTCCAACACTTGAAACACACCACGCATGTGAGGAGGATTGTGGCTAGATTTTGAACACTAGCCTGGGTGGTCTTCTCTTAATACTCTCACTCTGAAAATCTGCATGATTTTGGGCCTATCGTGAGCAAAGGTAGACCTACTATTAAAGGAGGATGCAGCTGCAGTGTTAAGCCCTGGTAAAATAATATGAGTCAAGAGTTACAAATGATTTAAAGCACCTCAAAATAAAATCAAACCAAGTTGTAAAACCTCTCCAAAGTTGCTCTTAGCATCGTACAAAGCTCCAACTCATTCCAATTTGTGTCTTATTACTTTAAATTACCTGAAATTGCACACTAAAATATAAACAGATTAAATAAATGTATGTGTTTCTATATGAAACACCTTCATGATTTGTGTTCCATAAATGTGTCACTGTTACAGCAATTACTCCTCATTTTTTAGTTTAGACCCACAGAGGGCATTTGAGGTGAATTTTTTTTTTTTATATGCAGGATATCTAAATGAACCCTGGCACACTAAGCCCACTGTATAATCTAATGCGGGTTTCAACAAGTCATAGAGCACTGAAACTAATTGGGACGGATAAATGGCGTCTTGCATTGCTCTACGCTCAGCTGATGTGATGTCAGTCAATGACCCCATTGTTGTGAAATCCCCAGATTTATTGAGCAGTTGGTATATATTAATTCATTCCATATGTTAAACACGTGTATAATCTTTTTACCTTGGCATTTTCCCGACAGACTGTCAGCTTTAATTTGAGGTTTTTAAGGGCCACATTGGATGACCCATTGAAGAAATTACAGTTTTTTGCATATGTGCTCTAATTCAATAACGTGCACATACTCATATCATATTATGCAAGCAGAATACATATATGAATAGAGAGAGAGAGAGAGAGAGAGAGAGAGAAAGAGACAATACATAAAGGGTCAGTTCACCTAATGTATTAAAAAATGTCACCCATAGTTACATCTATTCAAGTAGATGTTTTTCCTCCATTCATGAAATTACTGACAACAAAAAAATTATGTTGCAGTCATATTCATTAGGTTTGGTGGAGAATTGCTGGAGCTAAAATAAGCACGCAAATATGTAACCACAATAGACACGGAACCAGTACTGGATTTTTGCAGCTGAAGCTGATACTAATTGTAGGGAGTAAAAAATTCCAGTATTTATAAGGTCATGTAAATGGACTGGTACTTAAAGTTAAGGCCGTAATTTGTTGGAGAAAGAGACACCACCACAGTGGATTTTAAATAAAACAATCAATATGTGATTGAAGTGCAGACTTTCAGCTTTAATTCAAGAGTTTTTAAGGGGTTTTTTGCATTAATTGTTTAGGAATTACAGCCATTTATATACATAGTCCCTCATTTTTGAGAGGGTCAAAAATAACTGGACAATTGACTGACAGGCAGCTTCATGGCCAGGTGAGGCCGGTTCCTTTGTTACTTCATGACAAATGAAGAAGACATAATATCTGGAGTTGATTCAAAGTGTTGAATTTCCATTTTATAGCTTTTCACTGTAATTTTAAATATGAGCCCCAAAGAGATGTCAATGCAAGTGAAGGAGGCCATCATTCTTAAAAAGAAGGAATGCACTGGCCAGCTCAGCAACACCAAAAGGCCTGAAAGACCACAGAAGACAACTAAAGAGCATGATGACAGAATTATTTCCTTGGTTAAGACAAACAACTTCACAGCATCTGATCAAGTCAAGAAGACTCCTGAAGAGGTCGGTGTACCACTGATAAAGTCTACAAACAGGAGATGCCTTCATGAATGGAAATACAGAGAGTTTACAGCATGGTGCAAACCACTCAAGAACAGGAAGACCAGAATCGACTTTGCCAGAAAACATCTAAAAGAGCCTGCACAGTTCTGGAAAAGTTCTTTGGACAGATGAAACTAAGATTAACTTGTACCAGAATGATGGAAAGAGAAAAGTCTGGAAAAGGAAAGTAACGGCTAATGATCCAAAACACATCATCTGTCAAACACGGTGGAGGTAATGTTATGGCGTGGGTATGTATGGCTGCCAGTGGAACCGGGTCACAACTGTTTATTGATGATGTGACTGCTGATAGAAGCGGTAGGATGGATTGTGAAGTGCACAGGGCTATACTCTCTGCTCAGATTCAGCCAAATGCTGCAAAGCTGATCAGACAGAGCTTCACAGTGCAGATGGATAATGATGCGTTCCAGTCTTCGACAATCCTATTTAAAGTTATGTTAGTTTGGTTAATTTTAAGCCTCTGAAAATGGGTGACTATGTATAAAAATGTCTAATTGCTAAACAGTTAATGCAAATTTTTTGTGAGACCCCTTGAATTAAAGCTAAAAGTCTGGACTTCAATCACATTGTGACTGTTTGATTTAACTTTGTGCTTTCTCAATTAATGCACCACTACCAAACTGTAGGGGGCGGGCACAAAACAAAACAAAAAAACCCCACATCAGTTTGCCTTACACCATCCAGTGTTACTCTCATAACAAAAATTGAACATTTAATTTAAAATGCGTTTGATAATTGCCTAAATCTGGGTGTAAAACATCAGCTTACAGCAGGAAGGGAAAAAAGAGGGCATCAGAAACACATACAGCTTCTCTGAAGATGGCAGCCAGATGCTGGTGGCCTATCTGAGTATTTGCTGGTTAATGTAAGGAACTGATTTTGAGTTACTCTAATTAAAATGTCAAAATGTGTGTTTGTTTGTTTTTTTTAAACAAATTCCCACTGCGAAAAACTGCTACTGTGACTGGATTAGAAGTGACTTTCATCATTCTGCGTTATGTTTGATTGAGGTCAGCCCAACAAAACCACCTTAATCATGTTCCTTTTTAATGTATTAACTCACACTGCATTCTTATAACGCACTCGCGCTGACCCTTTTTGACTAAGCCATTTCAGGTCGGGAACAGACTGAGCACATTTTTTATAGACGGACTAATCTGCAGCATTTTTGTGAGCTCAAACCCAAATATTTCTGGAGGAATTAGTGAGCGGGTTAAGCCAAGACGCACCTCCGCCTTGATGCTTTACTAATCAGCAGGAACCCTGCAGACACAAACCCACCTGTCCTTTGAAAAAGAAGTTGGGGAGGTACTTCATCGCATTGCTGCGGAGGCAGGCGATGTTCTGGTAGCTTCCTGGTTTAGAGGCACGCAGCGACTTGATACGATCCTGAACATAATCTGACACTTTCACCCGGATCTCCAGACCCAGGATGAGTTTATCTGGGAAAAGTGGAGATAGCTCCACTGGAGTGCAGAGAAAATGAAGGCGCGAGCATGAGGTTGATTGCGGAGCAATAAAAAAAAAAACTTGAAGGTGGGGTCTTTATATACAGTTTATGTGCACTACCTAAAAGCCCTCCGTATCCACATCCGATGTCAGCAAACTCGACTCGAGGGGGCTCTTTCTCACTCAGGCTGCCAGTGGAGAGGTCTGGATACAGCTTGGACCAGTCCATTTCCTCAGGACACACAGGGCTGAGGAGAAAGTAAAATAAACACTGTTCACTTAAACCGTCTTCTGCCGGACACAGACTTTTTTTTAAAAAAAAAAAACCAAACCTGCCGTAAAGCCTGCTCTGTGGGGGCATAATAAAACATCTGGAAACAGACGGGGTCCTGCTGAACTGTGAGGACTGAATCTGTGTGAGCGGATTCAGTCCTCACAGTTCAGAAATGTACAGAGCAGACTGACGGGGAGTCAGAGACAGGGGTCCCACTCACTAATCAAACGTGTGGTGTGCCATCGGGTTTGAATGGGCTCGCTGTCTGTAGTAACGCTTCTGCGGCATCGACGAGGTCATGGTGGATAAAGGTGAAGACGATATTCAGCGCGTTCACGCAGTTATTACCTACGTGCAGGGACCGCAGCGTCCACTCGCTCACAGACTCACGTTTGTTTCTACTCGGTGTGCGAGTCGCGCAGTTTTTTCGTCACCACCAGGCGCCCGCTCAGGGTTGCCAGGTTTGGTGAAGCCGGTTGAAAAATTTGAAAAATGGCCAGTAAGTCTGTTACTCAGGTAGTCTGTGGCGTTTGAATGATATTTAGCTGATATTAAGGGGTCCAAAGTGTGCCAAGGAAATATCCCCCACACCATTACGTCACCAGCCTGAACATGGATCGATGCTATCATGTTGCTCACCAGGGGCGTTCCTGGGATTTCTTTTTAAAATGGGGTGGCACAAAGGGGACCAAGAACACAGCAAGGAGGGGGGGGCACAGGAATATTTTTTCTTCAGAATATTGTTGGATAATTGTTTTGCGAAGTGGAAAAAAAGTATTTAGACTTTTTACTTAAGTAAAAGTTATAATTCTAGGTAAGTAGTGTAATAAAAGCAGGTTGTATATTCAAATATGTTTAAAGTAACTAAAGTCAAAGTACTCATTTTGTGGAATGACATTTTTCAGAATCATATACATGATATTACTTGATCATAATTATTGATTTATTAAAATACAAATCTCTTTAATGTTGCAGCTGTTGATAATTTTAATTACGTATATATTGCTCAGTAGCTTGATCCATAATCTGCAAAATAATAAGTAACTTAAGTTTTACAATTAATAGTATGGAGTACAAAGTGCA
>VVAS01116685.1:0-16566 GCA_015103295.1 Ptychochromis oligacanthus
CAGGTAGCGAACCGGCGAGATATAAGAATACCCACCCCTGCTCCCTCCCCAGGCCTGGCTCCAGGGTGGGGCCCCGGTAACCCTGTCCCGGGCAGGGTAATCTAGTCCCTTGATCTTCTAGTCATCATAGGGGTCGATGGAACTTAATTAAATTAATTAATTAAAAACAACAGAAAACAAAAAAACATATATGTATGCTAGCATTTGTTTATTAAGGAAACCTTCCAACAGCTATACTTCCTTGTGTACCAAACCACCCCTCACCACACAGAGTTAATTAACCCACAAAGCAGCTCTTGTGGAGCTATTTTCTGGGTTAACTAACTCTGTGGATAGTTAAGGACGGGTGGCATTTTATTGAAGAAAGACAAAAGGATCAAAGTTTACTTTTATGTATTTAATAAATTACATTATATACATAATAAGCAATGGTTTAGCAAAAAGGAATAAGTTCACAGACCTCGCAGAATCCACACATCAAGTGCAACTCTCTCACTCACTGCAACATGCACATTGACAGGTCGCCCAGTGAAACAGACGGTCAGAAAAAAGAGGAAAGGTGGAGCGGAGAGTTAGGGAATGTCACAGACTCAGCTAAATGCTGCAAATTAAGTTCCATTCAGGCACCAGGACAATCAAAAGCACTTACTAAAACACACGCTTACTGTATTTAAGCTACATTGTTGTAGCCTTTGTTCAGTTTCAGTGATTATGAATATACTTTTGCTTGTTGATTGTAAATAATTTGAACCTTTGAGCTCAGTTTGAATCTCATTCACTCTTTAGAAAGTGTAGGCTAATTATTTTGCGTGCCTTGTACATCTGTCTGGATGTACAAGCCATGGATGTTACTCTACCATTCCAGTGAAGGAATTTTAGAGCAAACTAGGTGGTGCGTACATTTCATTCTCACTGGGTATTCCCACAAATGTAGAACTGCTTCCCTTCTTGTTTGTGAACCTAAATTTAAACTATTTCATGTTTCCAAAAAGGAAACAAAAAATAAAAATAAAATAAAATAAAAGTATGCTCAGAAACCAAAAACTTGGTTCCTGCTGGGAACCACAAAATAGCAGAAGTACATACATGTTTTTTTTGTTTGTTTTGTTTTTGTTTTAAACAAGGGTTTTCTGCTTTCATTATGAAAAATATCTTCAGTCACATGAAAATGCAAAAAAAATGTCAAGCATTGTCAAGAGCATGCCAAAGCAACAGGTGGCGATATAACCCTAGCCGTATAGAAAAAGCCTACAAACTGTAACACACAGCGTGACGTCAAAAAAGGAGATGAAGATGCACGCCTTTGACGTTAAAAGACAAAATCTCCGTTTCCCTTCTCCTCATGTAAACGCAGAAATTGAGTTTCTAAAATTCTTCACCCTGGAAGACGTTTTTCAAAAGCTCAGTGACCTAAAATGCCATTTACGTATAGACAAAAGGCCAAAACCTTTTTAAAAAGCTACATTTTCCAAAATACCTGTGTATTAGGTCCAAAGTTTGTTCTTTATCATTAGTAGTCTAAGGATAAGTAAATGTACACTAAAGATTATAGTGGCTAACTCACTGACAGTAACTGATATTTAGCAAGAAATGTTAACTGTGTTCTTGGGGAGCGTGTTAGCATACATGCTAATTAGCACGAAACATAAAGTACATCATGGGAGTTTGCATTTGTTCATAACCCAAAGTTTAAATTACAATAGCTGTCTTACAAAATGACTGGTCTTCATGGGTTAACTAAACATTTTCTTTCCTAACTTTGGACTTTGTTGTGTTTTTAAGTGGAGGCACTGTTCAAGCACAGGCATTGATGGACCAGAAGCCCGAGATGCCACCTCACCTCTCAGTCCATGACCAATCGGACAATAGACCCACGTCACTTCGGCCACAGACCTGAAGTCTGACCGTCATCGTTACTGTGGTCACACTAGGACTCGTTGCTTAAACCTAAAACGGATGGTCAGGATGTTAGGAATGCAAGCAAGAGAACCAAGGCAGTATTGACTGGCGAGAACAAGAACGTAGTTAGGGTGTTTAGCTTTCATTTAGGTGAAAGCTGTAAAAAGATTATTTATAGCCTAGCAACATGTTTAGAATTTGTATTTCTTACATTCAAATAGCTTGATGGCACTCATTGGGCTCATCGTCATGGTGGCTACTGCCCATGTCAAACGCTATGTAAACAGGCTGCTTCCTTTAATGGAAAGTAAATACTGTCCACTGTTTTTCATCACATTGTAATATGTTCTATAAAGAAAATATATTGCTGCACAAACTAGTGATAGCAGAATTTACATTTGACGTGCATTTAATTCTAACAAAAAAACCCATTTTCAAAGTAAAAAGTGCCTTGGTCCTCTTGTATTAAGTATAATGTGTCATGTGACGATTGGTTAATGGTAATGAGGTGCAGGTAGTCAAATACGCCTATTTTCACAAAAGACATTTTGACATGCCACATTGGGAAAACCACAGGTGAAAATTATACAGTTAATGACACCTGAATTTCATTTTTCTGACTCGGGGTTTTTTAACTTACTCACGTTTAAATGGAGCTGTGTTTTTTTTCTTCTTTTTTTTTACTTCGATAAGTCAAAATATCTGCTGTGAAAAAAGACACGAGTCAAACAGGAACAGACCATTAATCATCCATTTACTGTGGTAAAAAGCAGATTGACAGTTTTTTGTAGTTTTTGTTATTATTATTATAATTAAAAGCAATATTATTCCTTCTTTTTGATCTTTTATTTTCCAAGTAAAGTGATTGTGTGTTATCTTGTAGAAAACACAAATGCATGTATTTTTTAGCTGTTCTGTCAAGGATGTACTAGAAAGACCATAAAGCAGGTTTGCAATGTATTAGAATATAAAAGCTGGTGACACTACAAACCACTGGATGGTGTAACAGCACCTTCATGTGGCATAAAGTACATATACTTCTCAAGTGTTTTTTAAAACAGACAAGAATTCCATTAAGTTATTTTGTCTACATTTTCATCAGTGTCAAAAAAACAAATGAAATATTTTGATGGACCTTTGTTCTCTTTTCTTTTTCTTCTTTTGGTTAAAAGGTACTCGCTTTATGTTGATAAGTGCATTTTTAGGCATATGCTGACCATGGTGGTCATAGAATATGAAATTGTTGCTAACCATGAATAAAAGAAATGTTTCTTTAAAGTGTTGGCAGGTGATTTATGAGTGTGTATTTGGAGCATTAAACCATTTTAATAACAGTTAGAGCTAACACTATCACTTTGTTCAAACATTTCACTGAAGGTGAGGCACTTAAAGAAAAAGTAATAGAATAGGGCACATAAGTAAGTGTAAAAAAAAAGGACATAATACATTGTAAATGAACAGAGATTAATATTGTATATGTTCTTCTTTTTAGCATTAGCCCAAAACACTGATGCAGTTAGGTTACCGTACAGTATGTGTTTGTAGTTGCAGACAGTTGTCCCTGCCAGCAATTTCTGGGTGTCTAAAACTACACCTCAATGCTTAGAGACAGCAGGTTGAGGCCCAAGAAAAATACCGCATACATCTACAGGCCCGTGCTAGTTTTTCACCATGGTGAGAAGGAGGGAGCACCGATGAGGGAAGGGAGGAGAGAAGTGTAACCATGCAAACTTCAAAGACGCAGCACTCTTGTTTCAAAACTTGGAGATAAAGGCGGGCTCATCTTTCAGGGACAAACAAGGTTCATCTGTCACCAAGCGGATCCACAGATGTCTGGAAGAGCTGCGGGGAAGCAGTATGGATGGCTTGGGTAAAACAAAGGACCTATACTTTAATGCTTTGTATGCCAATGCACATTAGGACAAAAACATAGAAGACCAAAGACATGGAGAACGTGACTGGATGTATTACAGGTGCTCAGTGAATCTTACTTTGCATAAGTGAGACAAGTTAAATCTTTAAGAGCTACACAATATACTACGCTAATGTAGAAGAGAGGATTTCTGCTGCGGAGACTGCCCTGGAGATGTCAGCCACTGAAGTCTTCTCAAACACATCTCAGCACAGCAGGAACTTGCTATCAGGGACTTTGAACACAGTTTGTCCAGCTAAAAGGCAGTGCAGCTCCCTACTGTTCCTATTTGACCCAGTTCGGATCTGCTTAAGTCCTAAGCCCAACAGAAAGCATCTCTCGAGTCTGGGCTGTGACTTAAATCTTTGCTGGAGACTTTAATGCTGTGTTGATTTTAAATAAAAGTATGGGATCATGAAGTTATTTGGGAATAAGCACTACAAGCTACAAGTAATTGTGTGGCGATGTTTAACTTTCAAAAAAATGTTCGACTGTCTGTGAAGTCCACTGGCATCTTCTTTCTGCACTTCACCTCACACTGTGAAATGTGAAACCGACTTGAAACCTTTCCTGTGTCAGGAGGTAACTGTCAAGAGTCCTGTGTAAATTGGCTCCTTGGTTTTGGAGCCCGACCTCTGATCTGTCATCTGCAATGAACTGCATGAACCTGCAATGAACTGCACTCCTAATGCCACCACAACTTCCCAGTTGGGTCTTGGCCTGAGCCCAGTGACAGGAGATGGAGGGTCCCAAGGGAGTGGTAGTGGTGCTGCAGGCAGCGGAGGCTTGTGGGTGACGTCCCTGCTGGGCACCACACTTATTATCATGTGCGCCATGGGTTTGTCAGGCAACACATACACACTAATTGTTACACGCTCAGCCGCTTTGCGGCGGACAGGTTCCATGTACGTTTACATCATTAATTTAGCTCTGGCTGACCTGCTCTACCTCTCCACTATCCCCTTTGTCGTCTGCACCTACTTTGCCCACGACTGGCTGTTCGGTGAGGCTGGCTGTCGCGTCCTCCTGAGTCTCGACCTCCTCACCATGCATGCAAGTGTCTTTATTTTGGTTGCTATGAGCCTGGAACGCTACCGTGCCGTTGCCAAACCCTTCAGTGCTCACAGGTCCTCGTCCCGCAACCGACGGCTAGTGGCGGGGATTATTTGGGGGTTATCCTTTCTGCTAACCCTTCCCATGATGATGATGATCCGACTCAGGGAGGGCAAGCCCACTGTGACTGGTTTGGTCAAGAGAATCTGCTATCCAACCTGGACCCCTGAGGCCTTCAAGGCTTATATCATTGTCCTGTTTTTCACCAGTGTTTTAGTCCCTGGATTAATAATAGTTGGACTGTACGCGGGGCTAGCCAGACGCTATTGGTCAGTGCAGGCTAGCTTAGGGGGTAGCAGCCGCTCTGCTAGGAGGAGAGGACTCAAACAAAAAGTGGTATCAATGATCTTTAGCATTGTAGTAGCTTATTGGGCTTGTTTCTTACCTTTCTGGGGATGGCAGCTAGCCAAACTGTTCTCTCCAGAGTCCCTCAAAGCTTTGTCTCCAGCTGCTCATAATTACCTCAATTTCTTTGTCACATGTCTTACATATGGGAACAGCTGTATAAATCCATTTCTCTACACTCTTCTGACTCGGAACTACAAAGATTATTTAGCGCAGAAAGGACAGTCATCAGGGTCCAGCAGGGCTGATCCCGGGTCAGCTGTGACGACCCCACTGCAGGACTTGTAGTGGATTAGCATAAACTGTCCAGTCGTAATATGCTTTTGACTCAGAGAGGACATTTTTGGCTCTACATTGAGCTGGCTCAGCTAAAAACTAACTTCCTCTGCTGCCTTAAGTACGTGAGTTAACTAGTCTTGTTCAAGTTGTTTTGTGAGTTTTGAAAATGTAGAATCAGCTGAATTAACTGAACTTGACAAAATGTGTTCAATAAACCTTAGACATCAAGTTGAATCGAATACTGTTCAAAGATGGATGTGTTTCCATTTCCATTTTCTCAGCCTGAAGAATCGGCTCGTCATTTGACCTCATGAACTTACAGCTTTGTACCAAATTACAAAGTGATCACATGATAAAACATGTGAAGCTTTAATTTGTGACTAAAATTATAAGCGTAGGGAGGTAGGGACTAAATTTACTAGCATTTTGTTCCCTTAGCATTTTTGTCATTCTTATGAGAGGAAATAATTCCCTGCTCTACTGAGAAAGGTCTCTAGCTGGCCTATTTGAAAAAATTATCTACTGATATTTGGGTTCAATTGTGAGTAGTTTTTTTAAAAAATGAAAAATGTCTGAATCAGCATTTTAAAATGTATAAAATGGTAGAAAAGTTTCGGAAAATATTTCTTGGAAGAAATAGTGATCACAAGAGTACATGATGGCAATTAAAGTGAAACTGCTGTAGAAACAAAACATTAGACATGGGAATGAGAAGTAAAGAACTTATTTAATTTTTCTTTTACGGTCCTTTTTGCCATCATCCTTACACACACGCACGTTTTTCATCTCTTTCCATGGAATGTAGTTGCACCGTGCCACATTCCTCAGCCTCAGCACACACGTCTTTTGAGTCGTCCTGCAAATTGTCTCTGTAAGTGTGCTCCATCCCCCACCTCACCTCTGCTGTACCCCACTTTGTCCTGTTTTATCCTCTATCCTCATAGCCTGTTTAACATACTGACCACTATAGTTCCAAGTTTTCTTTCCTTTCTTTTTTTATATTTAGTTGTCTTTTTATATTCTTCATTTTTAAATATGGTAAATGTGTAAGGAGTCAGGCTTTAGAATAAAGTTGTTTTTTAATTATAGACACTGCGAAAAATGGGAGCTACATTAATTGATTCATAACCTATGTGCGTATCTGGTTCTAATGCTCTTAAATCTTAAATGACATCTTGTTTAGTTGTTTTTAAACACCCACTACTTTCATTGCTTTATGATACAATGATATTTAAAAAACAAACAAACAAACAAACAAACCAAAAAAAACAAAAACTGGATCCTCATTGAAAACCTCCACTGAAGGTGAGTAAGGTGAGGTGACATGAACTGGAAATAGATCTTTAATTAAAAATGCTGTTTTTTTCTTCTTCTTTTTTTAAATTACCTAATTCTGATACAAGTATACCTTGTTTCAGATTTCTAATACAAGTCTGTGTTACATAAATGTTGTTAAGAACATAAAACGTATGTAAACTGGTAAGTCCCACTGTCACTGGAAATTGCATGTGGTGTTTTGTATTTGTGTGTCGGGGGAGGTGAATGAAGGGGAAGACAGAGAAAAGCACTCTTCTTTTATCAGCTTTTATTAACAAACTCAGCATCCATAAGCTGTCAGCTCAGCCTAGTGAGGTAAGATGTGCTGCGGCTCCATCTTGAGGCCATTCCCTCTCATTACAACATCAACTATCTAAGGTGGTTTACATGTCTAATGTTATTTATCAGCAGGAGGAAAGGTGAACTATCAGGCCTGGGCTCAGTTATGTAAAACATGAGACCATTTCAGCAACAAGCAAAAGGTAGACGGGTGAAGGGTCATGGTTTAAGAAGAGGTCAACCTCTATTTGAGCTTGATGCCGATGATCCTTGCGTCACCGCTTACATCGAAGTACTTGTACTTGACATCTCCCAGGCGGTTGGGGAAGTTTATCATGCTGCCATCAGGAAGTTTGATGTAAAACTGCTCGTTGTTGAAGTTGATGTAAAACTGATGTGAGTAAGAAGAAGCGAGAGAGAGAGAGAGAAAGAGAGAGGTAAAACACACATTCATCTTTTGGTTAAAAGGATAGTTTGGTTACTTTGGAGTGGGTTTGTAAGAGGCATTTCATCCATTGTCAGACTGCTGCAGGCGTGCCCACATTTTTGTAGAACCAGGCAAGAATGCCAGGATGCGGTCAGCTGCAAAAACGTATTTTAGCCATTTATAAAAAGATCCACCTAAAAAAATATATCAATATCACATCAAAGATCAGCTAGAGGACTGTACTACAAGCAGGCTTAAAAGTTGTTTAATAGGATCAGTTAACCACCCCTGGTGCCCCCAGTTGTGCATGTGTATGTCCGCAAGGAAATATGATCCCCACTATATTTTGAAGGTTTTCACAGTTTTACCTTGCTATCAAACGTCCCTTTCACTCCTATCAAAGCCTCCAGAATCCTTTGACAAAAACAGGCTAATTTTACATCACAGAACACAGGAGCTGTTGGTCTACTCCTGCCTCAACATTGGTGTTTCACATGGTTATCTGGGTTCTGAATTAAAACACCGAAGTCATTTAATCAGGCAGTGGCAGAAAAGCGACTCCAGTGTTCTGTGAAGCTAAATGACCATTTTTGTTAAAGTAGTCTTGGGCCTTTGTAGAAAGCATATATCAGTATAACTGCTTCAGTTCTCTGTTGGAAAGGGCTGCCTGAAGGCAAGCTAGAACAGTAAAAATCTTCCAAATTAAAAAATACATATTGATTTGATATATTTTGCCGCTGACTCTGTCCATAGTACATTGCACTTACGTGCTGTTACTCCTGCCTCCTTCTCCAGACTAGGGCCATGCCTGCAGCTATCTACTACAGATAATACACTTACTATAGATAAGTACCTCCACTTCTAAGAAGCTAAACTGTCCCTTTAATTTCATAATTTTACACAACTGAAAGAACTGAGACTGGAGCTGTGGTTTCGACAGAAAATAGGCCTCCAGAGACATCGGCGCCTATCTTTCTCAGCAGCTATTAAGTTTTATGAGCCTATAAAGCCCTCCATGATTGCCTGTTGACCTAACAGTGTTACAGCACAGATAGCAAACCCAAGATTAACGCCCTTATGGCGAAAGAAATTATAATATTTGAGCTTAGAGATGCAGTACTTTGCCAAAGGTGTGCGACCGATATTCTTTAAAATAAAGTACAGCGTGTATATGTGTGTGTGTGTGTGTGTGTGTGTGGTGTGTGTGAAGTGTGATCACATTCTAAAGCAGTTCAGAACTCAAACAATGTTAAAACATAAGAATACAGTTACATTTTTAAAAGCTATGAGCCATAAAACTTTGCCCCAAGAGTGAGATGTAAAGATGTGATTTTCAGGTGCTGCAGACTGTGATGTTAAATCACATTAATGTGAGGTAGAAAATGTCAAATAGCAGCATCATCTCTGTTAGTTAAATTTATTATCAAACTGACAGAGAATATTGAGGCATAGTGAGGTTATATGAGCTTTCATTTACCTTGTGACACTGATAACTCTGCTCTTTGTGTTACAGAGCACTGTGTTTTAGCATCTGCATTTATCTTAAACTGGTTGTGTGTGTAAAAGCCTCACTTCTTACACCATTCAAACCCCTTCAAAGTGCACTGTATGCTGATGACTAAACGATTTTCAGATTGCCATGACGTGTGCCTTCATACTCTACTAACAAACCTTGCATTCCTCTCCACGTGCAAATGGGAAGTTCCCATCACGCATCTCATCCCCCCAGCATCCCCCGGACAGAGAGTTGAAGATGATGGTGTTGGCGTCTCCTCCGTCAAACCGGGGGTTGAAGTGCATCGCGATGTTCTCAGGATCATGACCGATGTTGATGGCAAAGCTGCAATAGAGACAGGAAGGGAAGAAGCGGGTGAAACATGAACTTGGCTCACTTTCTTCTGATTGATAACTGAATCTGCGTCTAACTGTTAAACTGTATGAAAGCATTTTCAGAGCGAACATCTTAGGAGGACTTACCTATCGCAGTTCTCACCAGGCTTGATACGGACCTTTAACTCATGGCTCTCCTTGATTGACATGTCCTTGATTTTCTGTAAAAGTAAAATTACATAGGAATAAGCAAACTGAATGACAAAAAGACTTTCTTGTAGAATAAGTTCTTTTCAGAGGTTTACACAGTGGTAATTTTAATTCACTTCTTGGGGCAGAGAGGAAAGGTTTTACAAAGGTTTTAGAAGATGCATGGCGAAATATGAGCTACTGACTTCAGTGCTCATGCTCATTCTTGCAGACCCTTTCTTATAGCAGTGTGCATAGATCTGGTATATAATTTTCAGTCAGCAGACATTTAATTTTAGGAACTACAGGACAGTTTGAGAGCTTAATGTGGAACCCTGTAATAAGAGAACTGATGATCTTTGCTGTTCTTATCTTAGCTGTTGATGATCAACCAAGGTAAAACAATGTACCCAAGGTTGTAAAAGTAGTGAAACAGGAAGGTGCTGTGTTTGTTCACTGACGTGGTCATCATTTAGAGATAGTAAAACTATAAAGAAACGCCCACACAAAGACCTGTAGATCTTCAGACACTATAGTTACCTCTACCATATCTCAATGTACAATGTGTGTTTTTAAACAATCACACAAAAAAAAAAAGAAAAAGAAATTAAGTAAATGTAGCAAAACACCCAAGATCGATTTTAAATGTATCCAAATGAGAAACCCACCCAAATTCCAAGAATTTTCTACAAACCCAGTGAACCTGTTTGCTCTATCAATAAAGCAATAAATTCCATTCACAACTGTTGTGCCTTTTCATGTGCTGGGCATCACCAGATAGGCAGACTGGAACTTCATCATGCTGGCCCCTATATTCCTCTACTGCACCCATAGACGCCTCAGTTTATTCCACCCACCCATTTCAGATTAATACTGGTTCATCACTGACTTCACAGGGGAAGTTGCTGGAAGATCATTAAGTCAAGTTATACATACTTATTCCCTTAGATTCGATTTGAATTGTTCAGAATAGTTAACATCGCAGTGTGTTAAATCTCAGATTATGACCTTTCTTCAGGCCATTATCCAAGTATTATACCTTAAATTTAGTTATGGCCTACACAGCTTCACAAAGGGGGGATGGAAATTTTCAAGGGTATATTTAGCCATCAGCACCATTACAAAACATGATCTATAAATGGTACTGATTGTTACAGAATTTTTTTTTTTTTTTAAATGTTAATTTTTTACTTGACAACCTCACTAATATTCAGTCTCTACATTTGGAATGTGTGAATATTTGACTGTTGTATGTGTTATAACAAACCCTGAGACAGCATGTATATTGTATCTCCCTAAAGTGGGACAATAAACATTGACGTTCAGTCACAGAATCAGAATAATAATCACATATATCAGAATAGCCTAGTATCAATGCCACAACTACTGCAGCAAATGCAGATTTTTGTCCATGTGAAGCTTTCTGACCACTTACCATCGTGACGGTCTTCAGTGGGTTGTGCCTGTGATCTGGTCTTCAGTGGTTTTTGTGCCTCGAGTGACAAAGTCTGCAGGCAGGTGAGTGTTTATATAATGACGCAGGGGGTAGGAGGGCTATAAAAATCTGGCACGACGACATTTGCCTGTCACTGAAACCACTTACGGCCGGATGTACTAAGGGGCAAGTTAGCGTGAAGCCGCCATGGCAAAAAAGCACCGTGTCCAGGTGGTGATCTTCTACCAACCGCTGGTCTGTCAGATACGTAGGAGAACACAGAACGTTAATTTGTTGTCGGATCCAGAGCGATCTGGTAAAACGTTACTGCTGTTGTGCCACGTGCGTAAATGCGCACATTTTTTTTCTGCTCGATGCCCAGACAGCTGTGACTAACAAACAGGAAATTGCCAGGTCTACCTGTGTTTCTGAAAATTCCCTGATAAAATTGGATGAAACCTAAAAGGCACTGTTGATACATTTATATTATTCTAACACTCTTCGGATCTGTCTGAGTTACATTAATAGCTGTAGTTTAACATATATGTAACAAATAAAATAAAATAAAAGTAACCCCTACATTGGACAGAGATACAGTCTTGAGTTTTATGGGTCCTTTCTGAGAACTGAAGAGAACTGGTCCTCATGTTTACCCCATTTTCCTGGGCCTCTACTCAGCATCATCAGGCAAATTGTTGTTTGGATATTTGAAATGTTGTCACCAGGCCTCTGGTTGGGCATTCATGGAATTTAATGTTGACATAGGTGTTATAAAAATATACAAAAAAACAAAAAAACAAAACAAACAACAACAACAACAACAAACTCTATCTCCCAATTTCCAACTATATAAAGTAGTGCATCTTAAAATATTCTGCAACACCAATTGTACCCTGATAGTAATGAATGTTTGGTCCAAGTATGGGCCACATCTGCAGTTTTCTATGGGCAGCATTTGGCCTCGCATAACCAAAGTGAGAGCTGAGTCCATGTACTTCAAGCATGTTTTCAGTGGGTGTTGGGGGCCGTAAGAACTGTCCTTTGCCACCGATCCTGTGATGTTCATGGAGGGGGTTGCCCAACTGGGAAGGGACCCCACTCAACTTAGGGTCACTGTAGTTGTCTCAATGTAGCCCCAGATCCACCAAAGATGGCCAGATATAAGGTGTTTTGAAAGATTTGGACCACATTTGGACCACAAAATACCCACCAGTGCCGTATCTGAGCCATAAGTCCCAAAAGTAGCCTAGATTAGACCCAAATGTGTCTGTTGTCTAGGAAAGTTTTGCTGACCACTGTGTGTACGGTAGTCGGTTGCACTTTGGATGCAGGGGCAAAGAAGACTATCAGAATCTCACATGGATGACTCATCAACTTTGTGGCTTTCAGTAATGAAGTGAAAAGACCCACTAAGCAAATTTTGAGGGGCTCCTATGTTTGAGGAGTATCTTTTGGACGGACATCTTAACAAAACTGCATGGTGCAAAAGCACTGTATCGGCAGCCAAGGAGGGTAATAGCCATGCCATACCACCATACCTCTGTTAGTAGTAAACTATCTGTCCCAGATGCTGCAATGTGCAAAGAGGCAGGCGCATGCTTGTTTTAAACCAACCACAGTATAATAAGAGCCACTATCATATGGAACCTGTCTGATGTGCGACTTGATGGGAGGAGGATCATAGGAGTGAGTGGGCACTGATCACTTGTTTTATACAGGCATACAGGGACTAAAATGCAATTTGTGAGTTACAACAAGTCGTGTAAAAATATAAAAATATAAATAAAAACTATTTAACAGGTCTGCAATATTGTGTCTATGATGAAGACCTGCACAAAGTAACCGGCAAACAGGTGTATAATAAAATGCTTGGATTGTGTAGTGTTACAAGCCAGCTCACAGCAAGTGACAAAGAGGAGGGGACAAGACCGGATGTGATGCAAATTATGACTTTATTTACAAAAGTAAAAGTAAGAGTAAATAATGATGAGCATGAGGTGCGTGGAGTCAGAGGCATCAGTAGTGGCATGCGTGCATGGATGAGCAAAATATACTACTCACAAAAAGTAATATATGGAAAATGTAAAAAGTTCATTCATGAAAGTAGGGCATTTAAGTAGAAACATGCAATGGTAATTTCTTCGTCTCAAACAATTGAAACAAAAGCTAACAACAGTGGTGGGTATACCACAACAAAAAATAGTCAGTGTCTCAATAACTTGTCACGTGTCAGGTGTGGTCTTGGTCTCATGATGTCAAAATGTGAACAGCGTGATGAAGAGGACTGTTTCAATACAAACTGCCATTGAACCAGAATATTTAGCGGTCGATTCATGGATCAGAAACTCGTTGTGATTTTTAATCACCTTGTTAGAGAACAGCATGTTATGCAAAAAGTACTGAAACACTGAACAGCTGGACATGTGTGTTCAAAAGTTTAGAGAAGGTCAAGTTGAGTTCACCTGTAAAGGTTACAGTGCATTTTAGGTGCAGTCTGAAATTTCATCCGAAAGCCGAATATCCCTGACTTTTTGTGTGTAGTGTATGCCTAAGTGTGGTGGTGTTGTCAATAAACCACAAAAGAGCACGCCAATGAAAACCCAGAGACTGCTTGAGTCCATATTCGTAAACTGAGTTAATCCAGGAGCATTACAGCTTGTTTGAAGAAACACAATGAAAAAAAGTGTTCACATGAAAGCGTGGTGCGACTACTATGTAAATAACGTATGCTGTTAATTTACAGTCATGTACTTTGTATCTGCACATATTAACTACTGTAACAAATCAGAACATTTTCTACAAACACTTTTTCGTTATTACCTAATACTATTATGTAATAGTAACAGCGCATGCGTTTCACTGTCGGGTGTCCGGGCGTGAGCTCGTGGGCCTGTCTGGAAGTAGGTCACGGCAACACGCTGACGTATGTTGTACTGCAACCATAGGCGTGGCTTTGTGTGGTGTAGCCAATCCCTTGTGTTCAATTTTTTGATGGGCGTGTCATGCAGTCAGTGCCAAGCAAGCGAAGCCAACCACAGTAAACAACTAAGTTAGCTTGTCAGCTAGCTAGCAAGTTCTGGTATGCCTTTACTTCTTGTATTATTGTATTATATGCTTCCTCTTCATTAACAGTTTAAATGTATGGAAGTCTGGAAATATAGTTGTCATGTCACAGCTATGCCGGTTTATTAAAACCTCGTCTTTTCCCCATTTTTAGTGTTAAATATTATAACGACAAGTTCGATGTTTGGTTAGCATTGGCTAGCTGGCTCTAATAACAACCTAACTTTCTGTCATTGCTGATGGCTAAAGGTTAGCCACTGGAGCCAAGCAAATAAGATAAGTTATTTTGTATATATATATATATATATATATTTTTTTTTTGCAATTTTCCTCGTCTTTCTAGAAATGGCGTCGTTAACGGCAACAGAACCAGCGTTACGCCCGGCTACAGTACCGGCAGTAGAGTCCATAGTGCCCCCTTGTATGTTTGCACCGGACCGGGGCTGTGCCGAGGATCCGTCCGGCGGAGAGGGCTTTGAAGACAGCGAGGGTACAAACGGAGAGCCCGCGGATCATTTAGACTTAAGCAGCAAGGTGGGCCTCATTGCAAATTGGACGCTGAAAGATTAAGTTTAAAATATTCTAGTATTCTCTGTACTAATGCCACGTAGTAACATAGTAACATTACAAAATCGCAGGTGCCTGACAGTTGCACACAGGGCATTTTATGCTGGCTGTGCAAAAGCCCGGAAAGTGACACGTACAGTATTTTGCACTGCATATGTAACTGCATCCAGCTGGCGGGATACTAGACATGTGGTATATCTACTGTATGTGCAGGCTTTTCAATTATTTTTATGTTGCTGAATGGAGCAACTAAAGCATCGAACTAAACCAGAAAACCAAAACTTCACTGTGTAGAATACATAGCCTTTAAGAAAAAGCTGATTACTTGTTGAGGTAGTGACTTATACGCACTCACAAAAAAAAAACAAAAACAAAAAAAACCTCGATTGACTGTGTTTGCTCTGTCTGACCTTTGAAAGTCTTTAGCGTTTATCTCGTCTGCTGTCTCTCACCTTTCAGCTGGTCCTCGTGAGTCCAACAGGGGAACAGTATGATTCATTACTAAGACATCTAACGGAGCGGATAGATGAGGGCTGCGGAGAGACAATTTTTGTGGTTGGGATGGGTTCAGGTAAGACTTAATAACTTCCAAGGCACTTCAGCATCATATAGATCGTAATGTAAAGATTATGAGGTAAAAACATATAAATACATATAGACAGGCAAAAAAAAAATGATGACAGTGATTAAACATCAAAGAAATACAGAATTAGAGCGCAATATGAACTGTTGCCACAAGTCAGAAAATCATCAGTGCCCGGAAAAATGTATTCTTATTGATTATTGAGAGGATTTGTTTATTTAGGGATCAAGGTTTGAGTTTAGCTCAGTCAAAAAGTCATGTTTTCAGTCATCTGGTGTGTGTGTGTGTGGGGGAGAACATATCCCGTAGGTGGCACCAAAGACTTTTAATTCTTCAGCAGTCATAGTTTGTAGAATAGGCTGAAACCTCAAAGGCAAAGGAAAAAATCTACAACTACATCATGTCAAGCCAGTGCTCATTTTCTCATTTATTACCTCAGGCTTTTAGAAAATATTAACTATCCATAAATACATATTCACACATATGACTGAAGGGTATAGCAAATATTGTTTTGTCTCCACAGAAATTGTTAGGGAAGGTAGTTTTATGAGCACATCTCAGTAAAATGTGGAGTCACTATTGTGTTGCAGCATTGTCATCGCTTCTGGGCCTCCCAGACAGCTAATCCCATTTGTTTGCTGTTTAGTTTTCATTCTGAAGCCCTCTACACACAAACACAATGGGCCTTTGTGTGTTTTTTTTAATTTTAATTTTTTTTGCTTGTTAAAGCGACAGGTCTGACCCATGTGGCCTGCTGACACAACTCGCTGGTGCATTTAGTGAGCAGTTAGTGGTAGGGTGTTTGTGCTGTTGATAATGAGACAGACACCGGTTACAGCTGTTCTATCCATAAAGCAACTGGCAGCAACTGTTGTAAAATTTCTTTACTGGAAAAGATACCCATTTATTGGATCACTTACTTTCTTTGAAAATTTAGAGTTACTTTAAGATGCGTCTACATGCGGTGTTTAGAAAAAAGAAATCTACAATCCTGCTTCTTTTGAAGCTGACTGCTTGTGGTTCAGTCGTTTTGGGAATTGCTGTGGTCCCAGTAATTGAAATGTTTCCATCTCTCTACACCCATTCCCATCTTCTCTTTAAACACCACCTGTTTTTTTTTCCCCTTTCTGGTGAGGCATTTGTCCTCCTGGTCACCACCCTGTCATAATACATGTTATTAACATTCCTGTATTGCACTGTCAGCAGTGAAGATACCAATATTCCAAGGGTGTGTGTGTGGGGGTGTGTGTGTGTGTGGGGGTGTGTGTGTGTGTGTGTGTGTGTGTGTGGGGGGGGGGGGGGGTGCCGGGGGTTGTGAAAAAGTAATT
>VVAS01116711.1:0-10087 GCA_015103295.1 Ptychochromis oligacanthus
ATTATCAAAACAAAAAAAAGGAAGGGGGGGAAAGCCCCCCCCCCCCCCAATTTATATTAATTCATTACCCTGACATTTATAATAATAAGAAACATGAGATCAGCAGGCTTTCAAGCTACAGTTTATGGGCAGGGTGGTAGGAGTCCTTAAGAATTCTGCGAGCTTGACACAGACAGTTTTTCCTCTGGATGTCCTCAATGGCTGGAAGTGGAGTCCCTGTGATGCGCTGTGCAGTTTTCACCACCCACTGCTGGCCTGGTAGGCTGGCCTCCTGGGAAGGTTCACCACTGTTCCAAGTTTTCTCCATTTGTGGATAATGGCTCTCACCGTGGTTTGCTGGAGTCCCAAAGCCTTAGAAATGGCTTTGTAACCCTTTCCAGACTGATAGATGTCAATTGCTTTGTTTCTCATCTGTTCTTGAGTTTCTTTAGATCGTGGCATGATGTGTTGCTTTTTGAGATCTTTTAGCCTACTTCACTTTGTCAGACAGGTTCTATTTAAGTGATTTCTTGATTCAACAAGTCTAGCAGTAATCAGGCCTGGGTGTGGCTAGTGAAATTGAACACAGCTTTTGAAAAAAATGTGGTTAATCCCATTTAATTAATGATTTAACAAGAGGGGCAATTACTTTTTCACGCAGGACCATGTAGGTTTGGATACCTTTTTTCCCTTAAATGAAATCACTTAAAAACTGCATGTTGTATTAACTCGGGTTATCTTTGTCTAATGTTAAAATTCGTTTGATGATCTGAAATATGTAAGTGCGACAAACTCTTTAAACAGCAGTGATGATCAAACCAGTTTTAACAAAAAGTTGCTTCCTAATTTTCTGAACAATTACTAGTATGAACAAATAATTTACCACATTGGCATGCTACAATTTTCACTCTTGTAGGCTGTGAGATGCTAGCAGTCATTAAGAAGAGCAGCACCCTAACACTGGGGTGGGAAAAAAACCAAAACAGAGTTCAGAATGAATTTGTTTGATCATCTTTACTTTTGCAAGTATTGATTCATTAAAGGAAACCTATTTAATTTCATATTTTTATTCTTGGACTCTTGTAGAATCCTTTTGTATGATTCACACTTGAAAAAAAAAACTTTATTTATCTTATACTGACCTCCTGTCTTAAGCTGTTTTAGCTCCTGACTCTTTAAGGTTACCCTTTAAGTCTGCTTTCTTCTGATTAGCTGCCCCTCACACACGTAAGAAATGACCATATTAGGGATATCCCCTCTCAGTGATACCATACAGAGCCAAGAGAAAAAAAACTGTCTTAAACTGAGCATTTAGAGTAGTTTGAGCTTCAGGTTATATAAATTAGTTCTACATACACTGACCTAATTATTTGAAACCTTGGTCATATTTTAAATGAGTATCCCACATTTTTTACAGTGTATAACAAATTAATATTTATCCTTTTTAAAATTAAATATCTCTTATGTGTACTAAAGTTATGTTTTTTTTTCCTTTTTGTTTTGCTAGTAAAAGGGTGAAATGCATCTAAAGACATAAACTGAAGGAATTTTTTTAATAAAAGCATTTTTTGGGGAGCAAATAAATACACTGACTTCACTCAAATGCACCAAATTGAAATCTCCATTAGACACTCACAAGTGGTCTTCATGGCACCGTGGTCTACGATATAAAACCACTGACTGGTAAGATTAGGTTTTAGGGTACTGGCTGCTTCTTTTCATCCTCATTTTCACTGGCACTCATTAGTGTAATGATACTTGGCTGGAGACCAGCGATTTGGCTTTGACCACATTGGATTCAGTGAACTAATTAGGATTCAGCCTTGGAGAAATGTTAACTTTACTAAATTTACAGTCTGTTCCCATGTCAGTGTTGACGCGTAAATGAGCAAAGCACCCAAAGGCCCAGGCTTCTCCTGTTGGTCTGAGCAGTGCTCCACAGCAGAAGGCTGTGTTTGCTCAGGGCAGCTCTTCAGCATGTGTGGGTGAAGTTATGTGCATGTGGAGGAGGGAGCTGAGAGGAAACTGTGATTCTCAGTCAAACCTTTCATGATAAATAAAAGGATAAATATCACTGTATAAGACATAAATGCAAAAAAACAAAAAACAAAAAAAAAACTGTTTAAAACACTCAGCATCACATCATACTCACTGCATCATGACCACTATGTTGTGAACTTTAATCGCTGGCAAGGTGCAGTAGTCGCTGAAAGAAAGATAAGTAATTTAAGATTAAACATGACAATGATTCAATGATGACAATGAAGTGTAAACAGTTTATTTTTAGGATTTCTAGTCAGATACTCACAACATATAACTCAATTCATCAGCGATGGTGGTGGGAACCATGTAGTCAATCTGTAATCAGCACAATTCAATAAGAACTTGAAAATATTCATATAAATTAAAACCAAGCCCAAGCTAGTTTGATATTATTTTGTCATTTATTCTAATTAAACAACAGACAGATTTGGCAATAGTTTAATTTAATTAATTTATTTTATTTATATTAATAAATTAAATATTATTATGAATTAAATATTTATATTTAATCACAACAACAGTCGCCTCATGGCGCTTTAAGTGTTAGGGTAAAGACCCTAAAATAATAGTGAGATTTGGCATGAAGATTTCTAATGTCAGTGTTTAAGGCCTGTATTTTGCTGAAACATAAGTGTGCAGCAAACGATGAATTACCATTGGCTGACTGTCCTGTTTCGAAGTTTAGTCTTGGTTGAAAATAGTTCCAAAATGAAAGTTGTGCCAACGCTGAGGATATAACGTTGCCATCTAGTCGACATTCTTGTTTAACTTTCTAGGACGGTTTGTGCACAAGAATTCTTTTGTATTATCCTTCCAATAATTTTCAACAAAATAAACAGTCTTACTTGTGAGACTAATAAGAAACTCACGGTGATAGTGATCATTCTTTCAGGGCTCCATTTTTGGGCTTACTGAGCAAGGTGATCAAGACAATCAAACTCCACCAGTTAAAAGCTTTCTTTTTCCCATCTAATTGTTTAGATTGGATTTATTTATCAGAAGACCACTGATGTATTAAGCAATTTTGATGAGACAGTATAACAGTAAAGTTATTAACTTTTTCCTAATAAAATTAAATATGCAATAGCCTTTGTATTATTATTTTTTTTCAAAATTTGTTCCTAGCGTAACATACCAGTGATCTGTGATCTACACTGTAGTATCTGAGTAGAAACTGCATACTTTTGTACTCTCTGAGTTGTTCCAGTGTTGCACTTTGTAGATGTCCCTGCACACTTGTCTCACAGCCGGCTGCACAGAAAGACGAGTGCTATTTATTTATTTTTGAGTGTTTTTTAAGTCTGACTCTTTACTGTGTCTCTGCAGTAAGAAGGGCCTGAAGTGGTAAAACAGGAGGTAAGATAGCGAGCTAATTCCTTTAGCATGTACCTGGTTTTAGCTGCACATGCACCCCTTGAATTGGCTTGTGAGTTGCCCTGACAGATGGCTGAAAACTGCATTTAGTCTGTGGACTTTGTATGTAGACTGTTTCATAGACAATCCGGCAATTTGGATAACTTTAGACAAACACACAAAACCCACTGATGCACAAATGCCAATTACTCATAATAAAGTTTGAGGTTAACGCAAATGACGGGAGTTTCCTGAGAGAAAAAGCAAAACGGGAGGTTGCTGTGAGATGGTATTAAAATACGGGAGAAACCCCAAACGATTGTTGGCAAGTGTGATTTCAACCATTTTAGCTGAGCAGTGAGCCGTCACGTGCCACATGTTTAAATTATTCCTTAGTGTTGTGATGTTGTATCTCAGTTTGGATTACTTCAATTTTTTAAAACAATATATTTATTAGTATTTTAAAAACATTACTAGTAGCTATAAAACAAATAATAAACAAACAAAAGAAAAGTTAAGAAGAAAATATACAGCAAACCACTCCTCTTAATGACAAAGATCAAGTAAGTTCAGAAAAAAAACATGAAGTATAGCAAACAAAATATTTAAATTCACATAGAAAATATTTTTGTTAATTTAAAAAGTGAAGTTTTCCTCTGTGTGTAGACACAGAAAAAGTATTTCAACCTACCTGCTGTTCATCCAGCGGTATGATCACCGTGCTGTTGCTAAACTTGGCCTTTCCAATCACTGTCTTGGAGAACTGTACTTGCGCTGTGATGTTGGTCACAGATATGGCGTAGTAATTATTGTTGGTGATGTTCAGAGTGTTCTGGAGAGTAGAAGATGAGGTGTTAGATCCTGGTAAAGAATGCTTCACGAGTGATGCTACAATACTAACTTGTAAGGAAAGTTAAGGAAATTACAAATACAACGTTTTCTTTTGTTCTTGGAGGCGGTGGCTGATAAGCTGTAAACAACGGCATTAAGCACAAATTTCAAGTCAATATAACAAACTTATTAGCAAGCAATTGACACATGCAGTAACATTACACAGGACAACAAAAAATGTTTTTGTGATCCTCAGAAATAACACTTTTCTAAATCAGTTTTTCATGCATTCAGTTTTTTTCCAGTCACATCAACTTTTTGAGTTATGAGCAGTGTTCATTTACAGTGTACTTGCATGTGGTAAGCATGCAAGTACACTGTAAAGTAAGCACCAATCAAGTAAATGTTTCAATATCATCAGTGTGAGGTCAAACAGGCACACAGCGTGGCACATATATACTCAATGGTGTCATTCAGCTAAAACTGTTTCTTCAAAAACACTTGAGAATGATTTTCTTGGGCTAATTATACCAAATATCATGCAATATATAATTACCTTCATCACAAAAAATAGGGGTGCTAGAGAAAAACTAAACACAAATGCTAATCCGCATAAGAAATACTACAGAACCCACATAAATTTGTCTCTGATGAAAATGACCTGTTGAGATCTAGTTTTCATCTTACATGTTGGAAAAAAAAAAAACATAAGCTATGTGGAGCATAATTAATCCCTGATTAAACATGCAAGTCCCAATTTAAATAATACAAAAATAAAAACAAATGTGTTGTTCAAAAATTAAGGATTAAACCATACTGTGGGTTTGGAGAATTTGCACCTCTAGTAATGCAAAATTATCAGTAAGTTAAATTATTAATTGAGTTTTATTTTAAGTGGGGGGTTACCTAGGTACACAAACTTACTGTAAGATTGAGAAACACAATCCGTTTGTCATGGTCATAGGAGACGTAGGCAGACTTGACTCCCACATAGGAGACATCAATGGAGCGAGGGAATAGGAAGAAAACAGCCAGGCCAGACAGCAGCAGGCACAGAGTGACTGATATTGTGACATACAGCTTTCTGCAGGAGATGGAAAGGAGAAGTCAGACCCTGAAACCAGCTGATGGCTTCAAAGTCTGTCATGCTGCTGTGTTCTTTTTGTTTCATCACACGCACAGCTAAGGCAGTTAATCTATAAAAAAGAGCATGCAATGCAGACTTACGTCCTGCTTGGTCTGAGCCTTTGGTCACTGTATGGAATCAGAGCCACAAGCTGGTTCTCTTGACCTGTTGTATGATTAAAAAAATGCGTTACTGCTGGAACAGGTTTTGCACTATGCATCATTGCTTTAAAACTCAGTCCTGAGAAGAATCTTAGCCTAGTTGAGTTTTCCCACTTAAAATTACAATTTAAATGGGGCATATCAAATGGGAACATCTTGATATAATCAAGAAAATAAACTAATCTAGATCAGTATGTCCTTCTGGATCCAAGGAATTCAGCCTTGGTAGAGACATGCAGTCTTGGACTGAAGTCATACACTGGCATTCTGGATCTGGTTTTAATTAAACTGAGGTAACCTATAAGCAAGTGCGGGCCAGGCAAGTTTTAAGGTAGCAAAATAAAGAACAGTTGATGCATCTTTATTGTAATATGCAGGACTTTTGAACTTAAAAATATAGGTGGCTCAAAGAGAGTTATTACAGCCCCTGGAATCCTTAAATGGTTGCAGAGAGGGAAAACACTGTCCACAAAATGTTAACTACTAAATGCATGAAATATTTTGTTCAGGAAGAGATTTTTCGTTTGTTTTTCTTACATCATGTTTCAGTATTTCGATAGGTCAGAACAAATTTTTTAAGGAATATTCCTGTTTTTGTCCTTGTTTTAATTACTGGTGAAAATGGAGGCCAGATTTGGAAAAGGTGATGCAAAGGCAAACAACACTTGCATCATAATGTGTAAATAGTTGTGTTTGTTTGTTTGTTTCTTTAGAATGCAAACGCTGTCAGTCAAACTTGACAAAACCAAACCCACACAGCATTAATTAAGCAGATTAGCTAAGGGGTATAATAAATAATTTTATAATAAATAAGGACGTTATTCTTGTAAATTTTTACTTTGCTCATTTTAGTCATGGGTATTTTATATAAATGAGTGCTTTAATATTGCTGCTCTTCAAAAAGACTGAAAATGTACACATTTAGTAGCTGTAAGTTTTACCACGTGGGATTCTGCCAGTGCCCTGGCATGTGGGGCAGGTAACGCTGTCCCGTCCAGTGAACTCCACATAGGGGAACTGTGACACATCTCCATTCTTTCCATCCTCTTCTGACTGACTCCCTCTGTACTCGCCGTTAGCTGTCAGAGCGTCTTGACTCTCGTCTTTGTGTTTGGCCAAGTGTGACTGGGACTTGCCCATAGCTGCAGCTGTCTGTAATCAACCGAAAAAGGGACATGGAGAGAGAGGAATTTCCACAGGTGCAGCACGGCATGCTGGCTAACCACATGCCAGAGAGCCATTTGAATGTAAAATTAGATCTGGACGCATCCCAGGACACATTTCCCAGGAAAACAAACTTCAGCTGGTGCACTGTCCCTGATGGAAAGTCTTTTGTAATTCAGCTGGAAACCAGATTTTCAGTGTTGTATAAAATATATTTAGCTAATAGATATGTCTTTATCTTCTGTAATATTTCACTACATTGTTGAGACTCTTCAGAGGTGATGTGTCACACTGACAACCAAGAAAACTGAGTTTTGAAAGAAGTAGCAACTGCTGTATTTTAACACAAATCAGTCTTTTCCTAAACCTAATTGAGAAGTTTTTAATGCCTAACCCTAAACGAGTGGTTTCTAATAATAAATAATAATGTAATCAAAATGACGCAGTTGAAGGGTAAAAATGTGTCTCGTGGGGGAGTCGAACTCCAGTCTCTACCACCAACCTCTACAGCCTCCAAATGTGTGTTTTTCGCCCTTCAAAAATTGAGAATATTAATTTTGTGTACATGCACATGAATCAGTACATTGAAAAGATATAAAATCAGGTTCAGCGCCTCGACAATTAAGGCCGGTAAATTCATGCCCTCGAAACAAAGAAATAAATGGACATCAAAACTGACCTCCCCATGTCTCACTGTGAGGTTGTAGAACCACATGGATTTCTCCCAGCCAATCAGCAAAGATCAGGTTATGTGACAGATAGTGACATTATTACATCTGACCAATTAGCAGTGGCCTGGAGCATTTCAAACTTCAGTGTTCTTCTGGAATTCGAGAAACAGTGGTAAGTTGATGAAACCCATTCATTATATAGTTCAATAGTTATTCTAAATGTTGAGAAAAGTGTTATTTGTGTAGGATTTCTAGAAGTTAGTGAAATTTGTGGCATAAAAATGGTGGCACTATATTTGATCATATGGACTGTTCACGTAAAACTAGCTCAAGTGATGGTAAGCTTATTTTTAGACATATACCAGATGCAAATAGTGAGCCATACTTGTGCTAATTTAAAACAAAAACAAAAAAAAAACTATTATAAATGTAGGACAGTAGTAGTCAATAGTATATTGGATGTTGCCACAAGTTTGTATAACATTATACAGTGATCCAGTGAGAATTTGAACCCATTTATAGACATTTTCAGGCTATAAATAGTGAAATATGTGAGTTTGTTTTATGACCTTTATAGCATTTTTTATTATAGTTAAATTGCTTATATTGGGGTTAATTTTTACTCCAAGTCTCATTACTGCTAGAATTGATTTAGTAATTCAATATTTGTGATTTATTTACTTTTGATTGAATTACTTATAAGAAAAAAATAAGAAAAAATAATGGGTACCACCAGTAATAATAATGCTAGTTTTTACTTCCTGTTATATATTTACAATTTCTATGTCAATATATTTTGTTTTTCAGGAGATCTACACTTCACTGTGACAGTTTTCCTTCAAAGTTGGCTGGACATTGACTCAAAAATGTACTCTTCTCTTTTGCAGCTGTCTACTCAGCTCTTTTATGGAAGCCAGCCCATCAAATACCATGCCATAGTACAGCACAGCCTTTATTTGGGAATATACTCATGCTCAGTTCAGTGAATGAACTTAAATGAGCTTAAATCTTTGAAGAAAAGTATAAACGTTTAGCCACGTTATCTTGGTGGAGATTATTATTGCCTTACAGCAGCTTCACCAAGTAGCATCAAGCAGTTGCCTGTGACTAGACAGGACTGCACTTTGGTATGCGTGCTATATTCGTAAAAAGTGCCAGTGTCAGTCAAGAAAAATATTCATAAATAAATGTTTCTTTAAGTTTATGTGTTTTTCTGATATTTTTTATATACACATTTTTTTGGAAAAATGTTTACCCTAAACTGATGAAGAACCTAATACAGTAACTTCATTGACCTTGATTTGCAACATAAAAATTAACAAATTTTTTAAAAAGTTGCACAAGTAAAAATAAAGGCTTATAATATGCTCCAATAACACTCTAGGGTTGAAATTTTGAATTTCCAAGTATTCAATGAGTGGCCTATAAAGGGTTTAAAAAAAAATCTTTAAAAAAAAACAAAAAACTTTTTTAGACAGGGCAGTGCAGAGAATAAGACAAGTGAGGCGAGAGAATGAGGAAAAACTCAAAGTTAGAGATATGGAGTGACTAATAAATGGAAAGAGATTTGAGTGTCTCAGTAACTCTTTGTGCAATGGCATTCAAGCAGATGAGACAGCTATATTTATATAATGTTACTGCAGACATATTCTTGTATACCTTTAACAGTCTGGCCCAATTTACAAATTATATAAAAAACTTGAAACAATGATGATAGACTCAGAGTGGTCAATTTATTGATGAAGATGCAGACTAGAAAATGAAAAATAAAAACACCAGCTTAATGCCCTTGCGTCTTTTGCCCCTGTAATTTCCTTCAATGCATTTCCTTCCGTGTAAATCAATCTTATTGATGGTCCTTTCGATACCCACAGAGGAACAGGGGAGGCTGCTTCATTACCATGCGTTCAATATGTCAGCTGGACAAAGACTTTTCTGAGAGATGATCCAGCCATTTGCAGCTGTTTGGTGTCTACACTGGGAGGATTCAGACCACCCTGGATGTTTCGTTTATCATTTGTATACTTAACGTAGGGATTAAAAACACGCCGCAGCGATCCAGAATAGTGTCCCGGCACCTTAAATAAATTAGTAATTAAATCTGGCACACTGATTAATACATAATACTGTTGAGTCGAGTTTAAACACTGCTTCCCATGCTAGTTAGTGCCAGAAATACTAGTCCGTTAAACGCGTTGTTTTATTAATGTACAATAGCAGTTTTTGGTTCAAAGATGTTTCAATCACCACCTGCTATTTGGGGCTGCAGCCCTAACAGACTGCTGCACTCCCCTCTATCTCTGTGTGAATGGAAGTAAATGAGCAAGGGGGGAAATAAACAGATGGCAGCCATGCTAACTGCTGTTCAGCAGAACTTTGATGTGAAAACTGATCAGCTGTATGCTGGCTTTTTCAGAAAAAACTGGAATATAGCCAAGCAACCGAAGTGGTATTCAGGTCAGGACTTTGACTAGGCAACTCCAAAGTCTTCATTTTGTTTTTCTTAAGCCATTCAGAGGTGGACTTGCTGGTGTGTTTTGGATCATCGTTCTGCTGCAGAACCCAAGTGTGCTTCAGCTTGAGGTCACAAACAGATGGCCGGACATTCTGCTTCAGGACTTTTTGGTAGACAGCAGAATTCATGGTTCCATTTACCACAGCAAGTCTTCCAGGTCCTGAAGCAGCAAAACAGCCCCAGACCATCACACTACCACCACCATATTTTACTGTTGGTATGATGTTCCTTTTCTGAAATGCTG
>VVAS01116735.1:0-10857 GCA_015103295.1 Ptychochromis oligacanthus
ACCATAAGCTCGTTGGTTTTGTTTATTGTTTGTCTCCGGGCACTGGGAGGCCTTTTTACTCTCACACACAGACAGAGAGAGGAGCACACACACACACACATGTATGCAGGCGCTCCAAATTGTTCGATTAAGTGGGTCATCCTCTCCTACGGTCTCTTGAAAGAGAAAAGAGCTTTTTTGTGCATTTCTAGCCGAGAGGCAATCGCACCCTTCCATGGTTTTGGCTGCACCTTTTAGGAGTATTTATGGAAATGACAGGACGGCACTGTGGACGGCTGCACGCCGCTTGCTTGTTGCTTAAGGTGTGTGTGTTGTGTAAGGTGTGTGCATGTGTATCCCTGTGCACACACATCTTTGCAGAAAAAAAGGGATTCAAAACCTTGCGTGTGCGAATCTGAGCCTGTGTCAGTGGTCAATACTGTTTATTTCTTCATGCGTTGTGTCTATATCTCTTGCTTTGGACTGTGCTGTAACTCCTCTGCACATTTGGCAAGAGAGCATGAACGCTGACCTGTCACTGCAAATGAAAGCCAAGTATCCTCCAACCAATCCACTTTGGCTGTCTGAGAGAGCAACACTGAGAGGCAAGGAAAAAAGAAGGACACAGAAAGAGAGTGCCCATCTCTTTCTCTATCCATTCTGTCTGTTTCTTTGGACAGCTCTGTGGCAGCCCAGTCTGATCAGACTTCCTATCACTGAGTATTTGGACTGATTCGACTCCAGCAGCCACAGCTGCACAGGAAACGCCGGTGCGCACTGAAATAAACAGGCGTCACATTAAAAATGAGGGTGCATAAGTCATCAGACAGCATTCAAGGCCTTTGGTTAATGAAGCATGTTATTTCTCATGTTTGAGTAGTGGTCGGGCACATGTGATGGTCTGGGTGCACAGTGTACAAATGCAGGAAAGCATTATAGTTTATTGAAAAAAAATTATTCAGGCTAATTATTTAGAAATCGACTAAAAGAAGAAGCGAAAAAAAAACTGAATGGATGGATGGATTAAATTAGTCAGTTGCAAATTTAACTCATAGAGTCTGGATAGAAATATTGTATACTGTAATAACATAAAAGCTTTCCCCTTGTATGGTCACATTAATGCTCTGTTATTATTAGATCATAAATAAATACACCTTAAATGTGTCACAACAACGGAATATTTTCAATTTTGATTATTACATTTTCAATTCAGGGGCCATTTTTTTCTAATTCAGTTGAAATTTTTGCCTTTGCTTTATGTTACAGTGTTATTTCTTTGATTGAAGGCAGTGATGTTCTTATTGCTTCTGAACTTCATATTTTATAATCCTAAAAGAGCAAACTTTAAACACATCACACGTCGTAGCACAGCCACTCAAGTATCACTACTGCACTTAAAATATATCCAGGTGCAATTAATTAATAATTCCGCACCTTAAACTATGTACTATTAACACAAAATGCTTTGCTGTCGAGTATAATGCTCCTTGTATAGGTGCTCAAAATGGAGTCTTAATGTAAGTCATGTAAGTCATTGTAAGCTCCAATAATATCTAAAATCATTAGAAGTTTTCATTATCTGTTCTAATTTGAGAAAGAAGCTGGGACTGAAAAATTAAGTCTGCACAGAGTTGACAAAAACTGTAGTTCCACAAGTGTCCACTTGAGTCAATCCCAATACACTTCCATGTTAAAATGCTAATCTTTGCAGCATACAAAGAAAGGTTTAAGGTCTCTGTGATTATTTCCTCATTCATAACAACTCTACAGGAAGTGAACTGTTTTTATAACTAATCCCTTTAAACTGTATGAAGACTTCCTTATTCCTTATTAGGGACGTGACATCTTTGACTAACAGGTGGATGCCACCACAGGCAGCTTCTACCTCAGCCTCCACGAGTCACCAAACTGGACCTCTCGACCATGTTTGTGGTGTTGGTGCCTTTTGGTGCATTTTAATAAAACGACTGCGGTCTGCTGTGGGGTTAATTAGACTAAACGAGTATCCCAGAAGTCTGTGCTTAAGTTTTTGTGTTAAAGTTTAATGTCTGTGAGATACATCCACACTCATATCTATGAATGCAGCTTACTATCCAAACTTGGCAGCATTAGCAGAGCATCCTCACATCCAAATATGGTCACTTCTGGTGTCAATAACCCAAAATGGCAGCAGCCAAAATGCCCAAGTTGAGGTGTCAAAATGTAGTAAAAACTAATGGGTGGCATCACAGTGACTACGTCCATCTTTTTTATACAGTTTATGGTTTTGGGCTAGCAAACACCAGTGTGCACAGTGTCGGTACCTTCCATAAGTTTCATGACCAAGGAACTTAATTCAACACATCTGTATTTTAGTGACAATCACTGAAAGTTATAGAACTTCCCTTAATTACAGAAAGCTCAGGGTAACTATTAACTTTAAAATCGGTGGAGGACATGGCATGATCTCACTTTATTTTTTTTTAAGTTGTTAGAAAAGGTATATCTTATCTGTATTTGTTTGTTAGGGAAAGCAAGTGTAAAACCCTTGTGGGTGACTTTATTGTCTACTAGGAGCAAATGTAGGTGGTCACGATGTAGGTGGTTTCATCATCTCATATGAGAAATATTTACACAATAAAAGATTTAAATCACTCGTATACTCGAACAAACGAGTATTTTCACCCACCCACTACCTATTTCAGGTAAGACTTTAATGCTTGTCATGACATATAGAGACATCAGAGTTAAGTTGTGTGCATGCTTGTATGTGTGTGTGTGCTGTGCGTACCTTTGGAGCTTATGTCTACACCCTAACAGCAAGGTTGACATGAAGCTGAGAAGGAGTGTGAAGGGCACAGCACCTCAGGAGGAATGACACACACACACACACACACACACACATACATATACAGCACACGCGAATACACCTCCTCTCCTTTCTTTTCTTCTCTCCCTTCGATGACTCATCCCACCCAGGGACAGCGAGCGAGCGAGGGAGAGGGAGAGTGAGGGAGGAGAAAGGGAGAGGAGAAGAATTGGAGAGTGTGAGCGGCGACACAACAGCGGAGAGGGGGAAAAAAAGCAAGTTAATAGATTCACAGAGAAGACATATGGCGCAAAGCATCTTCTCACTGACCTTTAATTTCAGTGCTATGCAAATCCCATTGTGTGTTTCACTCTAAAAGTAATTCACAGCCATTTATTCGCTTCAAACATGCATGATGAGGCTCACCAGTCCCACACGGAGTCTCACAAACGATTCCCTCAACATTCTCTTTTTTTCTGTTTTAAAGTGCTTTTCCCATCTAACTACCTCAGCAACATGCTGAGCTTTGCCCCGCCGCTCCGCTGTACTCCTTTGATGGTATCTGTTAGAGAGATCCCGAATTTCCTAGGCATTCCAGGTCTGTATCACTGTGCATCACAGACGTAACTCTCTTCAAATCCCATGGTCTCTAATGTCTTTATCTTATGGTGTGGGGGTATTTGAGAAGGTAGATAGACTCTCAGGGAGCCAGGAATGTTGTCACAAGAGGTGATTATGCTGCATTGAAGGAGGCACGCTATTGAGCTGGCTGTATTGCTGAGGATAAGGGAGTATTGCTGAGGATATGTCTGTATTGCTGACTGCTGCAAAGCCCAGAGATAGTTGAGTGGTCAGGTCCCATGTGCCTGTAGAGCTACATGCAGCATATGGCTCTACCGCATCACTTTTCTATCCTTTCAGAACATTTTAAGGGCACTAGGTTTGCACTGTAGTTAAATATATCATCTGATAATAAAAAAAAAAAGGTCCTATATCTGATTACAGAGAGAGTGCTTCAGTCTAAAATTGACCTGTACTTAAAATCTGGCTAGACAGTGATGTGTCCGTCATGTAATAATACAGTTCTCTGACAGGATGGTTTCAAATTAGCTTCAAGCAATTTCCAAAAATGGGCTTTCTTTTAAACTCTGTTCATTCAATGTCGACACATTAACTGAAGTAATGTTTTTTTAAACTTTATGCTGCTTTTCCACCTATGGTCATTTTTACTACTCTCACCCTGCCCCACAGAAAGGGCAGCAGGATTTGAGGTCCTGCTAGATTGCCTCAGATAATGCAATGCTCTCAGGCAGACCACAGGTGTGTGTGTGTGTGCGCGTGTGCGCATGTGGGCATGTCTTGTTGCTACTGAGGGGAATGCTTTCACCCAAAGCTCCAAACTGATCCCCCAAAAAGTGTAACAGCAAGCCCAGGCAAGTCCTTACAGAATGATGCCAAACATACCCTCTAGAGCTTTTGGTGTCATTATTGGACACAAATCACACAAGTGATTTGGAGCATCATATTTGAAAATTTAAAAACCTATTTGCAATGAGTTTTTTGGGTTTTTTTTTTAAGTTATGTGCAGAAGCTGGGTGTTAATTAGTTAATAGTCATAAAACTAATTAGGCCAGTTGCAGGCACCCAGAAATGACTAAAACACTCCTCAGAAGTCTTCTCAGGACCAGTGCTAGCATGTTTACCATAGCCCAGGGATATCCTAGCATCACAGACTGTATGACATCATCTGGAAAGTTTAAATGCTTTAAAACTGCATTTTTTCCAATGGTTAGCAGGGGCCGAGACCTCTAGTTGCAGAAAAATCTAAGGTTCTGTGGCGGTCCTCCTGGGAAAACGGCCCTCCCCTCCCTTGCTCTAGGACATCAGTAAACACTTTGCTGATAGGTTTATGGTCTCAGTCACTAGTTTTAAGTCCTACTGAATACAATGTGAAGTTCATTTAGTAAATCATGGTCCCCATTAGTGTCTGAACTGGTACTGGTACTTACATAGCGCTTTTCTACTCAGTTTGAGTACTCAAAGTGCTCTATACTACATCGCTCATTCACCCAGTCACACACACATTCATATAGCGCTTCTATCTATACTGTCTATCTATAGATGGTTTGACTAGTCTAAAAATCAGAAAACACTCAGAAAAAGCTAACAGACTTGGTTAAACATTGTCCATACAAATATTGCATGTCTATTTTATCAGCCATTAGAAACATTTATCACATTTTTAAATAATCAAATCATATTTTAAATGTCGCTGACATGTATGGCACAGAACATTGCGCAAAAGCGATGTCAGATTAGTTTGCCGAGTGTGGCTAAAAATCAAAGTACTGCAAACCTCGTTTGCTTTCCTTTCTTATAGAGAGACTGGGGTGCTGCTTTCTGCCCCTAGTGGCAGGTGGCTGTGTTAACTGGCATGGTACATTAACAAAATGTTAACTGTTAGTTAACCAACTAGTATTCTGTTGATGACTTGCAAGAGAAACAACCTAATTTTTAATTGAAGGCTAAAAATTTTTAACATTAAGTAATATAAACTATGATAATATCATATCAAATGTATGAAGCATAATCTTGTGGTTTAATGTAATGCCATGAAGCACTGAGGTATTATGTGTACATGAATCCAGAACGTTCATTATCTTCTGAGAAAAAATTGTGATCAAGTCAATCAAGGACAGTTATATAGAGACTGAGGTAAATTCCACTGAACAGACTAAATTTATGCATTACTAGTGGCGGCACCTAGCCACTTTGAGTGCCAGGTGGATGCCAGTAGAGGTGGCTGCAGCTGCTAGCTCTCTGCTAGGCCTCACCTCCACTGACTCAAGTCACTGGACGCCTCAACAATATTTGGGCTTTCGGAGCAATTTAAGGCAATTATCTGACAAAAACAGTTATTCGAGACTACGGCACGACCAAAATTATTGCAACTGTGTGCAATGAACTTGCAATCTCATTGCCTTTTGGTTGCTTCAAAGACAGGGACCAGGCCTGTGACTACTCACAATCACTTGGTGCATCAAGAAGGTGATAAAACAGTCAGATGGAGTCAGTGTGCATTGAGTCTGCAGTTGAATGGGGTCAAGGTGGCAATTACATGCAATCTGTTTGCGATAATACTGTGGTAAATTGGCAAAAATCGCAAATCTGTTGGTGTCTACATATGCAGAAATTCACATTAACTGAGTCAAGTCACCTATTGTAAAGACACATCTCGGAGATGGCCCAGACTGACTCAGACTGATTGCAACATATTGGCAATATGTCTGCATTTATAAATTAGACAGAAATTATTGGCAGATCTGTCTGAGAGTGACTGAAGTCAGTTGGACCTCGGTTGTTTGGAGATTGTTTGAATTTTCCCACCAATTGCCTTGCGATCAAAAGTGGTTGCCCAGAGGTTGAGGGTGTTGCACCCTCAACCTCTGGGCAACCACTTTTGATCTGGTTACTGCAACTATTTGCAATTTGTCTTCAACATCAAAAAGCAACCACCAATTTTTCCTAGTCGCAGAGAGGTTGCCTTCCTATTTTTACTCAAGTGTTACTGAGCCATTAGCCAACATGTTTTCTTGGGTGGTAATGGAATAAGAAGTCAACTCAGTTTATCCTCATCTGTGTGGTTGTAGACAGATATACCCATTATCATAGTAACCTGTATCCATAACATAAATTAGCATGGCATTGGTTCAAAAGCTTTGGTAGGAGAAACCAGAGACACGGATGGTGTGGTCTGGATTTAGCTTGTTAACTGAAAAACTGCCCAAAGGTGTTACCAAGATGGTTGCCAAGTAGCAAAACTTGCCAAGAAGGACTTTGATTGACTCTGTATGGATGTATACCATAGCCATGTACTCTTCTCTGAAGCTTTAGCTGTAACCTTACATATACTTCCCTGGAAATGTAACTTCACCCTTTGGTGAAGTAACTGTGACGGGTGTGCTTGATAGTGTAAGGATTTGTGAATGCTCCTTCACTGTTTTAATTGTGTCTGTAACACAAATGCCAGGATTCTGCCACTGTAACCATATGTTGCGCATCTATCAATAGTTTGAAATACACTAAGTAACTCAATGCATCGAAACCCCACTGCCAGGCATTGTTTTGATGGTGTTAGTGGACAGCAGCGCAGCCATACCGGTGCACTGGATTAAGTGCTCACAACATCCACTTTTGTAGAAGGGCTGTGCATAGATTCAAAACAGGAGAATAAATAAAGTTCCACCACCGTCATCAAAACACTAAATGAGGGAACATCTTTTCGAGGAAGTCCAGTAGAGTTCCAGAGACTTTGAGAACCAATGCCAAGGTGCACTGAAGCTGTTCTGGAGACACATGGTGGCACAACACCTTAATAAAAAGCTTTGTGTTGCATTTTCCTTTAATTTATAACATGTCTGCATATTGGTGAGAGGAAAAAGGTTCCAGTGTGATGGTAGAATTATAAATTCCTGGCAGGACTGGACAGCCAGCGGCTTGGACTCAGCTTAGCCAGCTGCTGAGACCTGCCATTCCCAGAAACAGAGTCCTTGGCAGGGGACGGTGTTGAGACACACTGGGTCCCCTCCTTCAGCCTGGAGTCCTGTGAGCTCTGCTCAGTGGAGGAGAGAAGAGAGCCCAGCCCAACAGGAGGCTTTGCTTGTCAGGCCCTGAGCGTGTTAAGTGTGTACTTGTCGCCGTGCGTAAGTTGCTGTGCCAGTTTGTCTGCACCAGTGCGTGCCGTGTTGTGCTTACGTGTGCGAGCGCCCACTCCAGCTGCAGCGAGATTTATAATGTGGCATGCATGTGTGAGTGTGAATGTGGATTCTGTCACCCACTGGGCCTCACACACATTCCAAAATAAACGGCTCCCACCGAGGATTACTATCGATCCGTGTGGAGCACTCAGCTGCATTTGGAAAGGGAGCGAGAGAGGCAGAGAGAGTATGCAACTTCGTCTCTCTCCTTCTCTCAGCTCGACCCGTCTTCTGAGGAATGTTAGGTGTCTGCCTGTCTGCAGAAAACGTGTAAGGGATGATTTGGAAACACAGTCCACTAAAGTGTTACAATGACAAATCACTGCTAGCTGTCTTTCAGACATGTGAGACTAAAAGTGTGTGCGCGTGAATGTGTGCGAGAGGGCTATAGAGACAGGGAATGTTAAAAGGAGACAGGGAGACTCTTACACCTCCCTCTCACTTATTTTTCCTCTGTGAAGTTAGAGAAAATCTTCTCCTTGTCAGACTTGAGGGAGAGACGGGGTGAGGAAAAAAGAGTCGATGAAAAGCAGAGAAACACACATGGAGAGACAGCACGGAGAGAGGAAATAAAGAGGCTATTTGACAGGCAATACGCCTGCCTGTTTCCTGTCACACACATGATTGCTGACCCTCCCCTCTGCCCGGCCAAAGCCTCTGGGCAGACAGGCAAAGATGGCAGCCCCATTTAAAGAATGAAGTATCATGAATGGATGGACAGCTCGTAGGCCGCTCAGTGTCTGTGAGCTGCGTGTGTGTCTGTCTGTGTGTGCATTAACAATAGTGCAGTGAGTTACCAGAACCGAGTTATCATTTCAAAGCAATCTCATGAGTTTGGAAGTATAAAATGTGGACAAGCAGATAAGGAAAGCAAATATAATTCAAGAACACAGGAAATTGTTCTTCAAACTACAAAAGGAGGCATCTGTGGAATGGAGGGTTGCCAGGTTTTTGTGACAAAAACCAGCACAGTGGGCTATCAAAACCAGCCCAAAATATGTCTCTGCCAAACCATATACACTGCTTTTAAGGTCCAACAGGATCCCAAATGTCTTGCAATATCAACAAAGTAACACTAAGTGTTTGGTGGGCCAGCATTATAAGTAAGATTCCCTAAACAGCTCTTTAGTTCAGTTTTAATCTTTATTTGTCAGGGACCATGCGTAGCTAATTTCCAGTCTGCAGTCCCAGGGCAGACTACATTTGTGTAGACTTTCACCTTGGTCCCAAAATACTCTGATGTAATTAGATACAGTTTATGTATATGTATGCAAAATAGTGCTACTCAGCTAGCAGGAAAAAAAAAGAAAGAAAAAAATTTAACCTGTGGCAACACTTCAAAAGTAGCCCATTTTTGCACAAAAACCACAAATCTTCTTTAACTCTTAGGCCCAATCCCAATCTCCACACTCGTGGACTCGCAGACTTTGAGGAGCACTCCTGCTAAGACCATGAGGACTTAAAGCTGTCCCACTGTGAAATCGTCAAGTGCATCAGGGCTCTCTCGCAGACATTTTGAGCCCCTCATGCACACTTTTCTGTAAGTCCAAATTTCTGCAGACTTTGCCCAGGGGAATTATCCGCAGTTCACAGCGTTGTGACATTAAACGCGGGGCTACCAAGAGAAGCCTGAAAGCATAAAAATAAGCAGCAACCAACCCTGACATTGCAAGAAAACAGAGGTTTACATGAAATCACAGGAATTTAAGTATATGCATTATTACACACTTAGTTTAGTCCAAGCATTAACTTGAACAAAAAAATCAGATATGATGTCAACAATCAAAGACTACTTGATTCGACTAACTTTTGTATGGTGTTTTGTGGTGTACAAGCATGGCATTTTACTCCACAACACCCTTCTAAAATTAGCCTTGATTTCCAACTCCTAAACCCACCAGAGTTACCACTGTAGTTTATTTTATGTTTACAACTTGACCAATATAGGATTTTTAAGACCGATACCAGTACGATATTTGCTCACACTATGCCTGTGTTCAAAACTGTCCACTTTAGTGTCAAACCATAGAGTCCTTGGTGATCAGAAGTATTTCATCCAGCATGATTTAAATCATTGTGACTGATGCCAGAGTCACTTTAGATAATTAACTGGTTGTCAACATGTTGACCCAAGTTAGAGCTGCTGTAAAAAATGCTGGACATAGAACACACATATTAATGGAGAGTATAAATGCATACACCATAAACTGAAATAGTATAATTTGTACCATAGTACATCTGGAGGAAGTCTGGCTTGCATGATTAGGTGTCAGCCTAGCGTAAATGCAGTCTGTGGACTGGCAACACCTGCAGTTTGGTTAATTTTATCTGACAATGTTGTGATCATAAAATAATATGTTTGTCTGTAGCAGCAGCTTGGTTTCCTGAACAGCCTCCCTCCCTTCCTCCTTCTCTCTCTCTCTCTCTGTTCTGCTGTATATGAGTTAAGTAACAAATGAAATGCATCACTGAAATTTAATTTGAAGTCAACTGTCAATAATCACAGACATTTATAACCAGTTAATTAAAGGCTTCAGTCCCACTATGGGCAGAGCTGCAAAAACGACAAACCCCTGCTAACATTTCTGCCTGTGATCAGATGATTTATTAGTTTAAATGGGATGTTTGTAATTTGTTGGTAATGAATTGTACATAAATGACGGACATAGCCATTGTGACATCACTCACTGGTTTGTGAACCTGAATTTTAAAGCCTTGAGTTAGCACTGTGGGCTTTGCTCTGCATAGTTGTCATGAAGAGGGGCTTTATCAAAGGGTTTTTCTCAAAGAGAAACGACTTGTGATTGACAAGTTGTTAGCCAAGATGGCGACGGTGAAAACGTTCAACTTCAGGCTTAACATCAGGGCCTCTGTAACCAATGGGTGACGTCATGGTGGCTACGTCCATCTGTGTTTGGAGTCACTCTCAAGTGGCTATTCAAGGAACTGCCAACTGTTTTAGCAGTTATACAGTGCCTTGCAAAATGATACATGATGTTCAAAATGTTTTACAAATAAGAATCTGAAAAGTGTGCCGTGCATTTGTAGTTAGCCCCCTTTATTCTGATACCCCTAAATAAAATCCAATGCAACCAGCTGCCTTCAGAAGTCACCTAATTAGCAAATAGAGTCCACCTGTGTGTATTTTAATCTAAATTTAATCTAATCTATCTTTTAATCTATTTTAATTTTATCTAAGTATAAATACAGCTGTTCTGTGAAGCCCTCAGAGGTTTGTTAGAGAACATTAGTGAACAAACAGCATCATGAAGACCAAGGAACACACCACACAGGTCAGGGATAACGTTGTGGAGAAGTTTAAAGCAGGGTTCG
>VVAS01116742.1:0-10422 GCA_015103295.1 Ptychochromis oligacanthus
CAACATTTACCACCCATTTCTCTGCGAGCGAAGGCAGCCATGGTCGAACAGCCATCTCTATGAGAGGGGCGCTGCACTCTCTCTCTCTCTCTCACACTCACTCACTCACACACACACACACACACACACACACACACACACACACACGTGCGCTCGTGCCACAGTGATTGCTAGATGTATTTTAACTGGCATATCTTAATATTAGCTTCAGAAAAATGACACTGGTATTTACAAAGTAAAAAGGAGTCTAAATGGCCCATTTGAGCCAGGGTAAACACATTTAGCTATGAGGTCAGAGGCTGCCACACTAGAGGAAGGTTAGTTTGATAATTTTTGTCAAAATGTTTAATGTCCTGCTAAACCGTTTGGGAAAAACAAATGCAGTGCTGATATTGACTTTGGCAGCAGCCTGTATACTTAAGGCTTTAAACATGTAAATCAAATGCTTCATCTTCAGGCAAATGTAAGTAGATGTTTCATGCCCTGCTAACTGCAGGTCTGACTACTCGCCCCACCCTCCATCTATACCGTGTGATGAACAGATAGAGGGCCACAGTATGTGGGTGCCTACAGTGCATTCATTAATGCTTTTAGGTCCAACATTTTGACTTGATGAAATCTGTAAATTTGGAAATTGCTGCAGTTTTAATGCAATGTTGTCATCGCATTACTGGAGTTAAGGTGGGGAAGCAAAGATGTACATGAAAAGGGAGATTACTTATCGAAAGGCTTCAGTTACATATGTAAGGAAAAGGGGGATTATCACCAAGCTGCATCAACATGTTCCTCATCAAGTACAGAAAGGAACAGACATAGACACTTGTCTCACTTCCAGTATGCCACCCTGCCTGTGTAACTGAGTATCCCCTCCTGAAGTCCTTTTCACTTTCTGTGCTTGTCCTCGTACTGGTAATTGTGCATGCTGCTGAGAAAAGAGCCACAGAAACCGCAAGGTAATTTTGACAGCCTTCTCCTTCTGCTTTCAAGGCTTGAAACAACACACCAGCTTCCAGATGCTTCTAGGCCATCCTGACGTCTCTGAGCACTGCTCGGACGTTTACATCCAGGCGGTTTCACCGCGCCGCTCCACTGCTCTGTTTGTGCTGGATGTCGAGCGGTCTGCTGTACCTCACACCCCAATCACAAGCAATCACGTGTGTTTCCTGGATATGTAAACTCGTAACCACACACAGAGGCACACACACACACACAAGTGCAAATATATGCACAGCTCTTTAAAGTAAGAAATCCATCAAATCTCATTCTGTAATATGCCTGTGTTGTATATACTCCCATTAAAGAGCATATACACACACAGACACCCAAAGAGCAGACCACAGAGTTAATAGAAAGCGTGTTTATGTAACACAATCACTTTTGTAACACAGTTTATGATGCTTGATTCCATCCACTCTTTCTCAATGTTATTAAACTGTAAAGGACTGTTTTCCTTCCCTACCTCCCTGGTTTTTAGACACATTGCTTTAGCACAGTACACACTGTGCCTCCTGAAGACACCCGGGTTCTGTAACTCTGCTCTGCAGGCTCTCTGGGGAAATCATCCACACTAATAGGAAACATGCTGCGCCTCGCACACACACAGACACACACACAGGAAAAAGAGATGCATGACAAGAGCTGCTCAAGTGTCCTTGAGCAAGGCAGTTGCACCCTGAAGAGCTGCAGGTTTTGAAATGTTTGTATCGAATGTAAGAGGGAGCTTTGTAAAGATGTGTTTCGTTACAGTTAATTAATGAATTCCCATGACAGTGGGTTAAATGGAAACACATTCTTCTTCACTAAAGATGTAGCAACACTGGTATTCTTACTTAATGATACTAAACCGTATTCAGTTTTATTTCTTCTTAAAAAAGTATCTCCAGATGTGCTTATTTTCACAATTACCTGAAAGATGCATCATTTATTTAAACGGTACAATTCAATCATTTTGTTGTTTGCATTTGTTGTATAACTGATCAAAAGCCATATATTATGGTCTATAAAAATTGAATACCAACAATAAGTTTTTTGGCAAGGTTTTGTTTTTAAAGAGAATCTGCTGGAGGTGAAACAGCTCACAGAACATAAACACAAGAAGACGATCCTATCACACTGCTTTGATACTCTCACTAAAGTGTGAACCATGACCGCCCGATATAGAGCTGGTGATGTGTCACGTTGACCGCATGGTGACCAGCACTGCCCGTCTTCCCATGAGGGATGTCAAAGGGGTTGAGAAGTTGATTTTGTTTCCAGTAAGAAAGCCAAATGGGTTTGTCAGCAGGGCCGCGAGGCTTAACCTAACATGAGCTAAGAGGGTTCGGCCTGGATTCGGGATGATAAATAGGTGAAAAATAATAGAGGCAGAGGGTGTAAAGTGTAATCATAATATCAGGGAAAGGTTTAGCAGAAGAACAGAGTTTGCACCGTCACTGAACTTCGTGTTATTTGTGAGGCTGCATACAAATATTGTGCATGACAGTGTCCTTTGACTTTACCAAACTATGATGTGATATTACTTTTTCTTATGGAGTTAGCTGGAGCCCAGTCAGGTTTGATTATGTGACAGCAGTGTGACAAAGACTTACATGATTATTTGCAGGATTATTCATTCATTAATCAGATTTATGTTAGTATTTCCCACCCTCTATGACACATCTCTAATTTTTCTGCCCTTTGCAGTAACCCAGTCCTTCAGAGTGACATACCTCAACATCTAAACACATCAACAGTTTGTTACTCACCCATCTCTTGTGCCGTCGATGGCAGCCAGGGGGGAGAGGTGGTGAGGGCTGCCAAGGTCTCGATCCAGTCGGTGTTGTCGGGATGGCAGGTCAGCGGTGGACGCAGAGTTGGGGGTGGGGGAGAGCAGCTCCACTGGGGCACTGTGATGGGGGGTTCTGGAGCCAGTGTACAGGCCTGAAAGACAAACAAAGCTAATTCAGTAAACGTGCCAAATAAACTCAAGGCCCCTGCCCTTCATCTCTCCTTTGAGCAAATTAAAAGCCATTTCATGGCATCAAGATTTTGTTTTGACAGCTTTCATCCAATCAGTGTGCTTTGTAAAATAAAAAGTTCTGTGTTTGCGCTGTTTGTAATTTAGGGTACATTGTTTGTGCTGCCACAGGGACTGGCCTTGTTTGTCCTTTTTCTTATTACACAATAATAAACTAAAATGTTACATGTGTTCCAACAGTGACTTTGAACAGTAGGTCCTTTAAAAGGAGGAATAAGGTTACAAATATATGATATATACTAAGAAAATCTGCAGTAGAGCAGAAGACCATGTGATAATTTGCTGACTGTTCCAATATGTCTTTCACTTTTTGATCATTTCAGTTTTTCAAATTATATTTGAGTTACATGTTGCTGATGCACTGGTCTGTGGGGGCATTATTTTTTTCTCATGCTGGTTGCATGCTGCCAACCTTTTCTACTGTTTCAAGCTGAAAGCCATTATTAAATACTGATCCTTTTCTTCTTCAGTATGCTCTGCAACTAATAACTGTCATGATTGTTTTTACTATTATTATCTTTAGTGAAAATGCTTCCAAAGCCCAAGGTGACATCCAGAAATGGCTTGTTTTGACCTAAAAGTGGTCTAAATTCAAAGGGTGTTCATTTTAAAAAGGATAAAACAGAAAACTTGGAACTGTTCCACATTCCAAATTATTGTTCCTTTCTTACCACTATTAACATGTGCCTAGTTAGACTCTGGAGTACTACAGCACTAAGTCTTGAGCCACCCCTCGTTTCTTCATATTTTGCTTCCAAGGAGCCAGACTTTCTTGTAATTTTTGATGGTGGTCTTGTGCAATAGTTCTCCAGGCTTTCTGAAGGTCTTTCAAAGTTTGCCTTTGGACATTGGCTGCTTTTTCACCCATTTTCAGTCCAGTCTTTGTACCTGACCATTTTCAGAGTTTTTTGTCTTTGTTTTTGTTTGTTTTTTTCAGTTTCAAGCCATTTAACACTGACATATGAATCATTCAAGCATTAAAAGGTACCTAACTCACGGGATGAATGAGTGTTGTGTCTACATATAACAGACAATGTAGCAAAGAACTGAATTTAAGTTGCATCTTTAGGCTCTTTGTTACTAGCAGCATGTCACAAAAACAAAAAATATGTTCCCATGTTATGTTAGTTGCCAAAGGTAACACAGTTTAACAGGCATAAAATGGTATTTTTGCACCAAAAAGGTGATTCCTAAAGAGCTATTAGCTGAAAAATTGGCATATCTTTGCATGATGTGCAGTGTGTCCTTAAAAAAATTTGAGGAAATTAGACAAGTGGGGGACAAAAGAAGAAGTGGCAGGCCTAAAAAGCTATCTACAGGAGATAAACAGTATCTGAAAGTCATGTCCTTAAGAAATAGGAAAAAATCCAGCAAAGACCTGACACAGGACCTGAGACATGCATCTGGCCATTCAGTTGATCCATCTAGTGTTCACCAAAGCTTCATCAGAAATGATCTCAGTGCAAGCATGGCTGTCAAGAAGCCATTTTTAAGGAAGGGAAAATGGGAGAAAAGGCTGAATTCAAAAATTACAGAAGAACTTGACTGAAAATCAGAAGCAACAGATATTATGGAGTAATAAACCCAAATTTGAAATTTTTGGTTCAAATCATCATCAATATGTATGGAGGAGGTCAGGTGAGAGGTACAACAGTGAGTGTCTACAGCCATCTGTAAAACAAGGTGGAGGCTCTGTCATGGTTTGGGGCTGCATTTCAGCCAGTGGTGGTGGGGATCTTGTGAAAAGTGATGGAATTACATTCACAGAAAAGTACCGTCAGATTTTGATCGCCCATGTAACACCATGAAAGCGTCTGATTGCACCAGGTTCATTTTTCAGCATGACAATGATCCCAAACACACTGCCAATGCAATAAAAGCATACCTGGATAGAAAAAACACTCAACTGAACACTATCAATCATGGATTGCCCTCCCTAGAGGCCAACATTTTTGAAGCAGTGTGGGATTATCTTGACAGAACAGATCAAAAAGCAGCCAACATCCAAAGAAGACCTTTGGTATGTCCTTCAAGAAGCCTGGAGAACTATTCCTGAAGACTACTTAAAGAAATTATGAGAAAGTTTGCCTAAGAGAGTTCAGGCTGTGTTAAAGAATAAAGGTAGTCATACCAAACACTGACTTTCAAGCTTGTTAGAATTGTACAAACTCTGTTTTTGTCTTATATACTGTATCTCCATGTATGTTTGCACATGTTTCAATAAATCGCTGCACCCATTTTCCTAGCAAAATATAAAGAAATGAGGGATGGCTCAAGACTTTTGCACAGTAATGTACCTGGACTTTTTTTTCTAAAAATCAGCTGCAATGCTTCTAACCTTTAAAAATGTACAATTTTCAGCCAGTTTAATTCTATCAAAAATTGTTCCTCCACAGGGAAAGACCTGCCATTGTAGACACAGAGTCTTGTTAAGCAAGTCTCAACTTGATCTCTTCTTTTCTTAGCACAATGTACTCTTTCCATCTTCTGCTCAGTTTAGCAGCTGATGTCTTTCCCAGCATCCACAAGGCGAGCAGCACACTGACTGTCTGGGGCAGTTAACCAGTGACAAGAGCAGAAGACAGGAGGAGATGAAAGGAAGAGAAAAGATGGGTGCTCCTGGTTTTGCAGTTTTCAGGCCCAGCTGTTCTCAAGTGGAAGCATGCCGAGGCCTGATCTGACAGCGCTCTGAAATGGTTACAATCTTGATTCATTACCCCGAAATCATCAATCACAGACCTTAAATGTTTTCCCCTTTAGCCCCAACATCTGCTACCACACCAGCAAAACAGTCGACAAATAATGGCTGTGATTGCCTCAATTTCATCACTAGTTCCTTGAGGAGGAAGACAAAAAGAATCTGATGTTGCTCTTTAAGAGTTACTGTAGGATTATGTTCTGAGGATACTCTGGACTGGCTCTGAAAGATCTTTGTTGAGTTCAGGAAGAAATCTCTCTTAGAAGAGATGGAGAGCAAAACAGCAGGAGCGCATAAACCTCTGTACTAAACTATGATGAGTCCTTCCTCTGGTTAATCAGGGAACACTCTAATTATGCTCTATAAAACAGAGAGGGGGTTCTCGTAAGTCTTGATGCAGACATGTGAATAAGGGCAGACTTATAAGCAGTGAACAGGAAAACAAGTTTAGCTCTGACTGGAAGCATGACTCATTTTCTGCTCCACAAGTGTTAATGATGGGATGGCTGCCCACTTTGGCCCACTTTTTCCATGCATCCTATTGGGTCTAGAACAAAGAGAAACTCATGTAAATACAGATCCTGAATTCTAACCTGTGACATCTTTTCTGACCTCGAATAACACTGCATCCTTGACTGTTTTGGCTTTGGCTTAAGAATCAGTTCCTCTGGCGCTTTAAACCATTTAAAACAAGAGAGAAAGCAACATCCCCTCAGAAACAGAGGGAGGCAGAAGGTAAAGAGCCAAGACTTAGAGGCCTGGTTTGACACTCAAAGACAAGTTGAGCTTTCATAGTCAACAACGGTGTGCAGAGATCCAGCAACAATAACAGACAACAGTGGGGAGCCTGGATAGGGTAGAGGCAGAAAACAAGGACAGATGTGTCCATAAACGGAGGAAGCTGTGGGGAATCTCTCTTGTCTTTAGGATAGTTATAATCCATTTATCTCTCTCTTGTTCCCAATTCAGTGTGGCTCTGACTTTGAGTGACGGTCAGACTCATCAGTTAGAAAAAAGGAAGTTTAAAAAGTTTAAAGGCCACATGTGATGAATAAAATTTTCCAGTTGTAGCGGCTGCTAATGGTTTTTGCAGTCTTTGCATGACAGGAAGACAGGTTAACATGACATGGTTATGAAATCCAAACCAAGCAAACAAAAGCACAAGGCTGTAACACTTCCCTTATAAACTCAAAGGACCAAGCATGGTCTAACAGCTAAAATGTTGATATAAAATGTGCATGAGCAATTAAAGCTCAATTATGTGGTGCAGATTGTTTACCTTTGACCAAAGGCACTGTAAGTATGATTTTCACTGCCTGAGAGCACAGAATTACCACAATACATCTGCAGGAATGTTGACATGGCTGTTGATTACCACCAATGACTCAGTGATTGCTTTGCCAGGTGTTGGGATTTCTGGAAGTCAGACCTCACTTGCTGGCGTGTTCTTCTGCTTTGGAACAAATACTCCCTGGCCTTCGATATTTTAGGACATGGCCAGTCTCTTGCACTCATAATTGAAATTGTTTACCCATGAAGGATGCTGCTACTAGTGGTGACACATTACAGTATATGTTGTATTCAAGCCACATTTACTAGGTTGTATTGTTACTTAACTTCAATTCTTGCATGTTTTGTGAAAAAGAATAGTTAGAGGCTTGAGTTGTTTTATTGGTATAAGTACTAGATTAATTAAGAGGGGAAGAATTCACACTACGAGGGTGATATATTATGGCTGTCCACCTGTGAAGATGTCTTGGCCCAATGCAGGAGGGCCATCTTTGCCATTGTAGAGGTGCTGCGTGGAGGTGGAGCTCTGGAGGTGCTGGATGGACAGACAGTCACTCAGGACGTCCTGCTCCAGGTGAGGGCAGGGCCGAAGCTAAGAAGAATAGACAAAGGTAAGAATAAATTTAAAATGTTTACAACAAATGATGCTGAGTCATTCAGATGGAGAAAACTCCATCTGGTCTGCAAGATTACACAACCTAAGAACAAAACAAAGCTTCAGTTTGGCCTGTTTGTAGCTTGGACCCTGTGTGTGTTTTGTGTGTGTGTGTGTGCTTCATCTTTTTGCAATAATGTGATTGTAATGTTGATCTGAAACAGTAAATCACCAAATGAGAATAGAATTGTCAGTCAAGGGGAACCAGGGGAAAGATCATATGTTCTTTTTTGAGTCATGTGTTGGCCTTAGACATAATTGGTAAGTGATCACTGTACGAACTCAGAGCCAATCTGAGATTGCTCCTGTTTATTTCACTGCCAACAGTAATGGGGGCAACTGAAGACACATTTCAGCTGGATATTCAATCACACGCCACAAAGATGAAACTCAAACTGAATGAAACCTGTGTCAGCTGACGAAATGAGACATCTGCCTTATGGATCAGTGGAATAGCTGACCTCTGTTGTATACATCAGTGGATTTCTCTGCAATTTGTGCTTCGGTATCTTGCCTAAGAACCCTTCAACTTGTGGACTGGAGGAAGAGAGGTCAGAACAACTGACTCTCTGATTACTCTTATTAAACATAATGCCCACACAGGGCAGCAGTGGTCTGCCAAAGGGTACAATCTGACCCACTGGATGGCTTTGTAAAATGTGAAGAGAGGAGTGAAGGGGTGCATATTCTTTGACTTTTTAATGTATTTTTCACCAGAAAGTAAAACGTTGCAAGTCATTAACAACAGATCACTTAACGAGAGTGGTTGTCCAAACTGTTTATTTCATCGACCCCAGAGGTTTAAATCATTGTCAGTTTTACAGCCTTCTTACTAAAAAAGAGATTAGCCATTACTACACTACAGTAAGGTAATTGGGCAAAGGAGCCCATCTGGCACATTTCTTTGATTTACAAAAATAGACTGAATGAATGTAGTAAAACTGGGACATATTATTGAAATTGCAGATATCTTTCTAAAGACATTTTGGGTTGATATAGTAGATTTCCATACCACTCAACTGTTTTCCACAAACTATAAAAACAAATTGAAATGTTGGGTATTATGTTCCTAGAATATGATTAGCATGTCCTATCCAATATCCCTTAATTAGTTACGCGTTATGGGAAAAACACTATTTGAGATATTTTAAATTATTTCTTACATTTTTTTTACTGTTTTATCTTAAGTCTATCAAGCTCTATACACTCATGGCTACTTTTTAGGGACACCTTACTAGTTCCCGTTCCACCATTCCCAAAGGTGTTCTACTGGATTGGGATTTGGTGACTGTGGAGGCCATTTGAGTACAGTGAACTCATTGTCATGATCAAGAAACCAGATTGAGATGATTTGAGCTTTGTGACATGGCACATTATACTGCTTGAATCAGCCAACAGAAGATGGGTCATAAAGGTCATAAAGGGGTGGACATGGTCAGCAACAATACTCAGGTAGGCTGTGGCGTTTAAACGATGCTCACTTGGTACTAAGTGTCCTAAAGTGTGCCAAGAAAATATCCCCCACACTATTACACCACCTCCACCAGCAGCAGCCTGAACCGTTGACACATGGCAAGATGGATCCATGCTTCCAAGTTCTTTATGCCAAATTCTGACCCTAGCACCCAAACGTCACAGCAGAAATTGAGACTCATCAGACCAGGCAACATTTTCACAATCTTCTATTGTCCAATTTTGATGATCATGCGGAAACTCTAGCCTCACTTTCCTGTTCTTAGCTGACAGGAGTGGCACCCAGTGTGGTCTTCTGCTGCTGCAGCCCATCTGCTTCAAGGTTTGATGTGCTTGTGCGTTCAGAGATGCTCTTCTGCATCTTCTTGAATGGGAAAATCCCAGTAGATCAGCCGTTTCTAAAATACTGAGATCTCCCTGTCTGGCACCAACAACCATGCCACGTACAAAGTCACTTAATCTAGTCACAAAGTACAGTTTGGCATGATAACTGTTCCTTAGACTAGAATCTAGTTGGACTTGAGGCAAACCGCTGCTCAAATTTTGACAGATTTTTGTCTCAGTAATTTATCAAGTTAACACAAATGTCTCAAACTTGCTTGATAGTCTTTCTTTGCAGCATTCATATGTCAAAATACGGTTTTAAGATTTTTTAAAAATTTATGTGCAACAAACCAAAAATCACACAGTGACCATCTATGACGAGATGAGAGGAGGGATGTACAGTAGTGTTTCTCCTGTTCGGTTGCAGCTGTGATGCTGTGGGGAGTTCTCAACCTGCGTTCCTGTTACATAACAGATTCAGCCCATGTAACAGACCTAAAAAAGGCGAAGGGCTTAATCTGCCTCGCTGGCTGGACTGAGGGCTTTGCACTCACACACTCAGCTAACACAGCTGTTTCCAGCTGTCACATGGACATTTTGCTAAACACTGCACCAAGCAGTAGTGTTAATCTTTTTTTTTCAATGGAGTTAAAAAAAAAAATAGCACTTCATTCATAACAAAACAGCAAGTCCAGAAAGAACACACAAGAGAGCACAAAGGAAAGAGTAAAGCATGGAAATGAAACAACAGACATCTAAGCCATCTGTGCACGTGAGGGTGCTTGTTTGTCAGAGAGTTAAAAGGGAAGTTAAAACAGCCACTCTAAAACTTGTAAATATGTTGATTTCACCTCTGAAATTAATTATCTTGGACAGAATGAGGACAGATGTGAAAGAAGTACGCCGGATGTAAATCAGGGAATGATGTTTGTCTGTGTGTGGCTGCCAGGTTGCACACCGTTAGGC
>VVAS01116753.1:0-14106 GCA_015103295.1 Ptychochromis oligacanthus
TTAAAAACTGCATTTTGTGTTTACTTGTGTTATCTTGGTCTAATATTTAAATTTGTTTGATCTGAAACATTTAAGTGTGACAAACATCCAAAAAAATAAGAAATCAGGAAGGGGGCAAACACTTTTTCACACCACTGTATTACATGCAGCTAAGACTTTGAAGGAAGTTAATAAAAGGTATTTTGTAAAAAAAAAAAAATTTGACAAATAAAGCTGGTTTTGATTTGTAATTGTAGCAATGGCACGAGACAATGCTTCAAATATATATGTTGCTGCAAAGAAACTACAATTTCTAAAATGTGGAAGCTTCACGTCTTCAACCCTGCAGTCCTTAGGATATACAATCACCAATATTTAAAAGTGGGGACCAGAGATTTCTGTGACCAATTCAGTATCTCACCAAAAGTGAAATATTCTTAAATTATAACATTGAATACAGTGTTTTTGCAGAGCAATTTGATGTCACAGTGAAGCTGATCTTTGAGCATATAAAATTTCATTACTCCATCGCTTTATGTTATTAGAGATTGCTCTGATATTTTGTAGTATTTATTGCATGAATTCCTGTTTATAGCAAAAACTTGCTTTGACCTTGACCAACAAATTCTAATCCGTTACTTTCATTCCAGCATCTCCTGTGGACTCTGTATTTAGGTTTTATAAAATCCAGGGAAACAATCACAGGTCTTTCACTGTAGAAAGCATGACATAGTGGTGCTATGGATCACATCATTACAATTTAACGTAACAAGGTTGGTGTTGGCATTTATCTGGGTGTCACTTTGAAGCTGTAGGTTGTCTTGGTGCTAGCCATCCCAGGAGAACCCATGAGATTATATGTCCATGCCCCACAGATCATAGCTGTTTTTGGTGGCATGTGGGAAACCTACACAATATTAGCTAGGTGGCTGCAATGTTGTGGCTTATCAGTGTTGTGTGTATGAAGTACAAACATGTACTTGTCTAATGTCAAATTCTCTATCCATCCATCCATTTTCTACCGCTTATCCAACTCAGGGTCGCGGGGGGGCTGGAGCCTATTTCAGCTGTCATAGGGTGAGAGGCGGGGTGTCAAATTCTCGTCTTTTCTATTGTAATTTTAATGATTACTGTACTCAGAATCACTTCACTGAATTACTTTTTAATGTAAGGTGGGAGATAGCAGAGCTCTAACCTATGCTGTGGAAAAGCTTTCCTTTAACTTCTGCTCTCTTGAACAATGAGTTCAACAAGTTCACACATTATCTCTTGGGGCTGTCAAAAGACAATCTGGGAAATGTCAAGAATCCTTCACTGAAAAAGTCAAGGCAGGTTGTGTGGAAAAGCAGACAGACCAAAAAAGAAAATCATGAATTGAGTCATAACACAAACAAATTGAGAACCACATATTGACGATGAAAAATACATAAGTGGGTTCACTTGTGTAAGGACAACAGAACCTTCCAAATATTTCAAACCAACATAAAACACTAGTATGATGTAACACCTCAAATATGCATCCAGCTTTCAGGTATGCATTAAAGCAGCATGGTACAAAGCAGGATGCAAACTGGATCAACACGGGTTCTGCAGGTGAGCAGTGTACCATGAGATGAACATACAAAGTGGGATGAAAGGATTTGTGAAATAAGCCATAAAACAAACTGTCCACCTGTTCATTCCAGCACATTAATGGGAAAGAACACCTGCATGAAAAGCAGTGTGGGGAACCTGCATCAGTGTCAAGTAAAACAAAAGTGTTATTTTGTAGTTGCTGGCAAAGGGCATTTCAGATTAAACAATAGGTTGTTAACAGGTTTTGAGAGCTCAAGAGTGTGGCACTTGGAATTTAAGTGCGTAACAACTAAGCTGTGAAAAACATTTATTTTTCCACCATGTTAATCTTATGCCAATAGCTCACAGGCCTAAATGAATTCATTCACACAAGTACACATTATGCATGATCACTTTAAGAAAAATCATCAAGAACATCTTGTAAAAGGTGGTCACTGTGTAATTACAGAAATTAGCTTCTTTTTAGTGAATGCCATGTGGCAAATGTTTTGAAAAATAACACTTTACACACTTTAAAAAAAGGACATGAAACACTACATGTATTAAGCCTAAATTACACCATGGATCCCTACTCTAAAAACTTGTCACAGATTTAAAATTGTCTGTGAATCTGGATTTAAAAAATAAGTGTTTTAAGTTAGTTTTTAGGGCAAGTGTAGCGCCATCTTGTACAAGTACAGAATATAATGTTACTGGGTTGGCTGATTGGTTGTCGCTAATAGTCCTATATTAGTTTATGTTAGCTAACTGACGGAACCAATAACTCAAAAAACAAGGAAACAAACTAAAAAGCTGTGTAAGGGGGGGCACTTTTGTATTACCTCTAGCTGCAGCAATGAGTTACATGTTTAAAAAGAAACAAGCAAAGACAGTCCACTTTCACTCTTTGTCTCATAAGTGGTTAAGTGGTTCTTTATTGTTGGTTAGCTACACTGAAAGAGCAGAATCCACCAGTTAATCATAATGGTAGGGTTTGTGGAGCACTTTATAAATGAGGACGGTATGGCGGAGAGGGTGCTTGAGTTAGGTGCACTGGGGGTTCACTGGACCAATAAGCTGAAGTCTGACACTGTCCCCTCTGTGCTTAAGTTTTTCTCATTGGGTCTAGTGTACAGACCAAGTGGAGCAATCAGCTGGCAGAGCAAATGACCACAAAATGCGATCAGCACTATTTTATGCAATATTAATGTGTAATTTAACCCTCACTTGTCTCAGGGTTAAGTCTTTATTTTCCCAAGCATACCCAACCAGTTTACAAGATAACATGTTACTACATTCACGTCACACCACCACCAGATTCTTACTGAAGCATGATCAGCAACCCTAATATCCATCAACACCTTAAAAAAAACAAATTCACCACCTTATAGTCAATCAAATGTAATCAATCATCAGTCAGTCAAATGTCTGTTCACCCAACCCGACAAGGAAAAATCAAGCCCAGAGGGGACAGCGTTGGACTTCAGCTTGTCGGTCCTCCACACGGTCCTCATTTATGAAGTGCTCAACAAACCCTACCACCACAGTTAACTGGTGGATTCTCCCATTTCAGTGCAGCTAGCCAACAATGAAGAACCATTTACTGCTTAAGAGACAAATATGAAAGAGGATATTCTTTCCTGCCTATAACTCATTACTGCAGCCAGGGGTAATACAAAAGTGACCCCCTTAAACAGCTTTTTTTGTTTAAGTTTCCTTGTTTTCCATTGAGTTATTGGTTTTGTCACTAGTTATCTAACTTAAACTAAGATAGGACTACTTGTTTTTGTTTTTTCCTCAATTAAGCCAGTGTATGTGCTTATTCTGTCTTTTACTGCCTGGAAGAAAGAAGTAGTTAAGAGAGGGAGGCAGAGACTTGAATCCAAATTGAAATCTCTAAACAGAGAGAGTTCTGTGTATCTGCACCCACACTTAACCTGAATTGTCTCTCTGTACAGTTTGGAGGACATCAGTCCAGCACAGAAAACTCTGAGGATAAAACCAGAAGATACACTTGATTGTAAACACTGCCAATAGTTAAGAATGATAGACTGGGCTGTGTATTTATACTATCTGTATTATATGTTTATTAGTCTGCCTCAAAGTTAGCTATATAAAATTGCTCCAAACTCTCTCTAGCATACCAAGGACTTTTTACTTAACACTTTTATAGTGTTACTCTGGCCTTTAAAGAAACAGTCAAAAGTGTCTAATTTTCTCTCTTTTTAGCTGTCAGGCATAAGGAATGGCTCAGCACCCAGTTGTCTGAGATATGAGGTCACTGTCGCAACACACTGCAAATCTTCAACTCCACTTTATCACATTTTTAAAAGAATAGGTTGAAGTGGCTCCTGCAAGACTACTGTAAGATAGATGCATTGTGAGGGACCTTTACTTTTGCTATTATTACAGCATTAATGCAGTGTGGATGTCAATGGGATTTATCACTGCAGTATAAATGCAATATAGATGAAGAAGCTGAGACCTCTGCAATGGTTACACTATAGCCTATTAATCCAATATAGATGCAGGTGCAGTAGTGATTAAGCAATTATGCAAGTTTTGTTTGTGCTTTAATGTTGGGAATTCCTTTGGCTTTTTGCGTAATAGTTACCCAGAAGCTCCAGCAAGATGTAAGTGATGAGATTTTTAACACAATCAATGATCACAAAAACTGTGAGACTAAGGTCCAAGTTGAAAATATTCCTTTAAAATCTACTAAGAAAATCTTTGACCCTGGTCTACTGCCCATCTAAGAGCCATAAAGCATTGTCATTCTCTAAATGAAAGGAAGGGAAATGATTTATCTTCTCTACATAATCCTGATCACCTACATCATTAGTAATAATAAAATGCTAATAATGTATCATATGTCCTCAAGAGAAACTCATTTGTCAAACATTCATTTGAATATGACATGAATCTCTGCATGCATTCCTCTAACCCTTTGCAGTGATAGAGATTATTACTTACTATGGCAATAAAACTGTGGAGAAAAAAAGACTATTCATGTGTCTGTGGAAGAATAGCCTACTCTCCTTAAATGAAATATAGTGTAATGTGGTTCTGGACGTAGATAAGGTATATAAGATATTCTGTTTATAGTAAATTTTAAGAAGATAGCTGGTCTAATATGTTATTAAGTTGGTACTTTGGTAGCTGAACTTCCCCTTTTCTGACAGCTTTATTTTTTTTCTTGTTTACATTTTGTAAAATTTAGGGTAGGCTATTTCAGTTTAGAGTTAGATAATGTTAGCTTGCACACTCAGTTACCAAGCTAGCCTGATATTTTTCCCATCACACAAATTCACTGATAGTTATTCCATTTAAATTAACTGATTTTAATGTTTACATTTTTAATTGTTGGATTTACTGCCTCAGTTATATGTTATTTTGGCAATGTATTAGAAAGTGAAGCTTATAATAATTAAAAAAAAAAAAAAAACACTTGGTCAGCACACTGACCAAGTGTAAGGATGAAGGTTCATGAGCAGAAAATAGAAACCTGAGTAGTATTGGGTGTAACGTGTTACATTTTTCAGTAAAGCAGTGATGTAACGCATTACTGTTCTGAATTCAGTAATCAAATGACATTTACAATTGTGTTTTTTTTCCATTACAAAGGTTCTTCAATTATCTGTAGGACGGGTGGATAGAAAGGAAAAAAAAAAAACAGCCTTTTTCTTCCTGAGCACTTGTGCTACAATCAGCTGATTTCAGTTCATGTGCAGGGAAGATTTTTATTTTTATTGCACGAAAGGACAAGGGTGCGATGGTAAAGTGCAAACTGCATCCAGGACAGAAACAACTGCATTATACTGCTAACAAAATATGGTCTCTTTGCAAACATCTGCTAACACAAAGCAAAGAACCCAGAGTGACGTTAAAGCTGAGAGTATGCCAACCCCAGCCCAGCAGCGGGAGCCTGATCAGGAAAGAAAGGCAGTGATGAGTCAGGATTGTGGCATTGTAGCCTCCATTTCTACTTGCACCTGTTTCTACAGGACATTCGCAGTGGCAATCGCTTTCAAGTGTCTTTGGGCTGGTTTTCAACTTTCCTTTGTGTTGTCGGCATACGAAAGATCGTATGTATGTCCTCACAAAAGTAACAAAAGGGTAACGAGTAGGGTAACAAATTACCTTCTCTAGGGAGTATTTAAGTAATGTAATGCTTTACTTTAAAAAAAAAAAAAAAAAAGTAATGTGTGATACATTACTTTCTTGATTAACGACCCCAACACTGAACATAAGAAAACAGCTGCTAAAATGTCCTGAGACCATCAGAGACTTTATAAAAGATGTTGCTGCTTTAAAATCCCCAGGTTACAACTAAGTTACACTCACATTCGACGTATGTGGTTTACCAACTTAAACCAAAGAAGAAATCCCAGGTGCACTTCAGTACATGTCAGATTCTACCATAGACCCAGCAACTGGCTTTCTAGTTTGAACCACTCTTGGAAAATGAACAGCAATGATAGGATATATATTGGTGCTTTCGCTGTTGTCAGCTGGCTGGATGTACATCCATGTTATCTAGTACCTCCTATAAATTCCAATTATCTCCCTCGCCAGATAAGATCACACACACATACGCCCAAATGACAGTGTAATACACATACAGAACAGGAGGCAACAAAAAATTCAGTGTTAGCAATAAAATAATCCTGTCCTTGAATCTAATCTCTGCTGCCTCAACTGCAGACAAACTCCACTCCAGTGTAATTAGAGCTGATTTAGCATGATTTACACGCTATGGGCAAGATAAAATAAACATGATTAGGTTAGACAAATACTGAGGTCGATATTTCTGAAGGCTTGAAAATTAATAATACATTTTGTATGATAAACACTTGCACCATGGGCTGTAAGCGTAGAATGCTAAACAGGTTGTTGTGCCAGCCAAGGATCTGGAGCCCCCTACCGTTACTCGGCATATTCGTTAATTGCTAAGAAACTATGTCTCTTAAAACATGTGTTATCTGTAGAAAAAAATGGCATGAGTTCCTTTAAATGCAATATTAATGGCTTTCTCAGAGATTGTCACTTTTTTTTCTCTACTTTCTACAGCTGCATACTACTGCGATTTGTTCCCTCAAAAGCAAACAGCTGTATGTATAAACAGCAATAAGTGCAGACATCACAGCCAAACACTAATTTTGTAAGACAGAATGCATGCCAGATGCATTCTCCAAAGCTTAATGATGCAAAATATGTTCTGCAATTTTTTTTTTTTTTTTTGTAATCTTCAAGATCTGGGACATGCTGTGTTTACAGTGATTTCCACCTGAGAAGGACTGGAACCTAGGAGAGAGAAAATAATGTCCTGCTCATTGTGAGCTTCTTATCGCAAGCACTCAGCAGTGTCATCCTCTAAAATTAGCTTGTGCTGTCTGAGCACTATCTGGTGTAGATAAAATAAGGAGGGAGGGGGATCAGTTATGCCGCATTATTAATCTTGAGATGTGGAGGGAAAGAAACAGAGAAAAGGAATGGAAAGAGTAAAGGGGACTGAATTGGAGGGTGTGTTTGCGTGTTGGGGGGGGTATGGTGTAAGGAAAGGACAAGATAACTTTCCTTTGAACTCCTTTTACAAGCTGAAGTTCCTGGGGAAAAAAGGAAAAAACATTTATCTAAATGAGGTTGCCACTCTCACCTGGCACAGCTACAGATATAGGTGGGTGGAGAGTCTGCCACTCGCTCGAGGTAAAGAAAAGTCAAGGAGATAACTGTTCCCTCAAGGCTGGCGGGAAATCACTGCAGAGAGGGACACACATATGTACAGTGGTGCATTCTATGACACAGTCACACCAATTCACCAAAAATGACTGTTCTTTTTTTTTCTTTTAATTTTCTATCCCAACAGAGATTTTTGGATGGCCCCACTGTACACAATCCCACCTCTTCTCTGGTTGCTTCTACATTGCAGCTCTATATCTGTTCCTGAGGTCAAAATTCAATTACACTACAGTATAAATGTCTCAGTTCAGTATAGTGTTTATTTTGTGATAAGCCATAGCCATGAAAAGTTGATGTGTGGTTGTATTATACCTTGACTAATAGCTTTAAGTCTGAGAATCCACTGTGTTTTTTTCTCTTTCTAACACTGCATCTCTTACATAAGGCATTTATATCATTTGATATTTTGGTCATTCAGTAAATAGCTACTTATCCACAGCAGCTGTACAGGAAATAGCTTCAAATGAGGCTGACTCAACAGACACCTAAGAGCATATAACCACGCACAGTCAATTAGTGATGCATATGCATTTGTCTTCCCACTGAAAAGCATTTGCATGTGTGGTTGGGGCAAAATAAACCATGTGGGCTAACTGGAGAAGATACACAAAATAGTAAGAATTTATATACGTGTGTGTGTTTATGTGTGTGACACTTATAGTATCATATTTGCCAAAAGAGGTGATGATTTGAGGCTTGCAAACAATGTATAGAAATGTAATCAGAGAAAACAGGGGAACGACGGTACATCTGCCTGCATCGCACTTCATTCACCAGTGATGAAAATGCAACCATGATCTAGCAGGGTGGTCCAGGACAGAAGAGGTTTTCAAGATAAAGCTGCTATGAAAAATGAATGACTATTTGCAACAAACACAGTGGCTCCTGAATCATTCATGGGTCATGTAATGGAAAAATATGACAGAACGAATGACAGAGGGAACCCTTTACCCAAACAAACATCCATGGAATAATAAGATTCAGGGAATAGATGTAAATGAATACCGGCATCTCCTTTGGTTCACACACAATGTTTTTGTGCATGTCACAGGAAAATATCAATAGACATATATCCGATAAAATGATCTTCATCAAGACACACCAACTAATCTATGTCTCCTCAGCCACTGTAAAATATCTTAAAATATAAAAATATTCCAGACTAAACAAGAACAAACCAAGAATATAACACATTAATATTTCAGACATTGTGTCGTACAGGCAGAGGAGTTTAGAAAATGATGAAAAACACAGCATTAATGTTCTTGGTGAAATTGGAATTACTCTTTTTCATTGTGCCATGGTCGGTGCCAGTGTGGTTTGTACTGTCACAACATAGATGCACTAATAGAAAACTATAGTCTTCATAAATAAACACACATGCACTTCTCAGTGGCCTAGTTTGCTAGATCTGAGCTGTTGTTGTTGGCCATCACCTGTGTGGTGGATCCCCTGAATCCAAAAGGATTACTGCACTGTATACTACATTAGTGTTACCTTTATCAATTTTCTATACATTGTTCACATCAGTTTGCCTTTGTCTTCTAACACAAAAGAAGACAAAAATACACATGATACAAAAAAGTAACTTGCTCATCACATAGATAACACTGCCTCTAACTTTCTTTAAGGCAAGTCAGTGAAATGGTTCAGTGCATAAACCTCAGCCAAAAAGAAATTGCTTTCTTGTTCAGAAAGTGAAAGGATATAATTCAACTGACCAAAACCCTAAATGCAAGAGATTAGATCTCCATAAAGATCCCAGCCTGAAAGAGTTGAACACCACCCTGCCAAGACGAGGACACAGAAAAGCCTGAGATCTGTCTAAATCTCTGTCTCAATTATCATAGTAAAAATGCTCAATTTTTACTATGGATTCAAGGTCCTTCAATGATAAATATGTCAGAATAGGAATAGCTCAAGTCACCCAGACCAATGAATGTGAGTTGAATTTTATTTGTGACATTGGTGCAGGAGCATTCGGCAAGTGACGATCAAAGTCATGTGGATGTGGGTACATTAAGGCAAGTGCAATGTCAAGTACAACACAACCCCAGTTACAGTGCAACAGGACAGAGTCAGACAAAGAATACCAGGTCTGGGTCTATTTTTTGTAGTGTAAATTTTCTATTCCTGTAGTCAGACATATGCCACATTACATCACACTGAGCTATTTCCTGTGTGGCAACAACAGCAGACATTACATTTCAGAGAATCTACAAATGAACTCTCACATAAATTTTGCTATGAGAAAATATAGCTGCAGTCACTTTCCTGACACAGTGTACAACCAAAAGAAAGGAACAGAAAGGAATTTCCAAATCCTGCCTCCAGAGGATTTAATAAAATAACAAATTCAAAGTGCTGCACAAATGTAGAAGTTTATTTAGCCACTTGGGGAATATGATGCAGAAATCCCCCAACTGACAGCATGAACACCTTTTAAATGCATGGAAAAAAAATCTGGCTGAAAAATCTTTTTTTGTGCAAAGTGTTTTATGCTAAAGATCATCTAGCTAACACACTAGGTGGCAGCATATTGGTATCCAACAGCTGTAAAGTATTTTGGATCTCCTGGTTATGCTAGGCATGTAAACAACCTCACATATCCCCGTCATACATCCCACATTAAGTGTTTTCACCTCCCGTGCTTGATTAGATCTCTATAATGTATGGGCATTTACTGTGCCTGACAGACATCAGCTAAGTTTTCCTATTAGCATATTCATCGTTAATTATATTTTCTGACATCATATCATTACAGGCAAACATAATTTTAGCAACCAGAGGTCTAATTATCTAATGTCGATGTGCGTGGTCATTAGGATGAATGTTAAATTCAGCTGTGAGAAATTACTGCCGCTGAGGTTGACATAACGGGCTCCAATTTGGACTGTCAACAGCTGAGACTTTTTTTTAAAGAGATCAGTGGAGGATAAACTTTTAGTGAAGGTGGGGTATTTAAGGGACATTTGGTTATTTAGTTTCATAGAGAATCAATACCTTAAAATATCTGTACATTAATTATGCAGTTGTAGCCAAAAGCAATTAACTTAGCTTAGCATAGCAAAGCATGGAGACCGAAGCAAGGAGAAATAGATTAGCTCTCTAAAATCTGTAGGAAATACCAGCGCCTCTATTCACTAATTAACACATTTTAGCTGTTTTCTTTATCCATAAAAACACTAGTATGGAAACTGTCAACTTGTGGTTGTAGGTTAAGTGGTGTAACAATTTCCTTTGGTCTCACTTTCCTTAGGACTTCTAAGAAGTCACAAAGTTCTAATGATACACAAAGTCAGGATAGCAATTTCCATTTTTCTACGGTTTTTACGCTAAGCTAAGCAAATCGCCTCCTTGCTGTCTTTTTCTTAAAGAGACAAACAAGAATGTAACATTGGAATGATGAAGAGCATTTCAAAATATGTCTTTAATCATTGGGACCTTCATTTACAACTAAACTTGATATTTTATACCTATGTCCTTTTTGTTTTTGTTTGCTTTTTTAAAGGACTAAAGAACTAAATTAGATTTCTGGGCATTAGAATTCTCTGCTTAGTTATGTATAGGGCCGTACAGACAGTGTTGAATTGTCATATAATGTCTAACTATACTTCTACTCTCACTGGACCTCTGATTTTACTTGAGATGAAGTTTGACTACTGATAAAATATTGATATATTTCATGACAGCACCTGTCACACCCCCAAACACATGTTCAGGAAAAGTCTGAACCCTGACACCTACAGCAAGTATGGTCTGAATTTACTTGTCCCTTTTGGCGCTGCAAATCAGACTGATTGCCTGTATTCTGTGGTCAAACATGTCTTTCCTCATGGGAGTGGTCTATTTCATGTGTGGCAAAGGAGGGGATAACTTTCGCAAGTATGGTCCTCCATCCATTCAGTAAAGTTTGAAACACTTGTAGACCCAATGCCAAGGTGCTTTGAAGGTGTTTTCACACTGTTATGTTGTGGTTTGACACATTTTTCCCTCTAATTTGTTACATTTCAACATTAGTTACACATAGGTGTACTGATACCACGCACAAGACTGTTTTCAAGTTAAAGCTTTAATCCAAAGGTTTTTGACATCTACTGCTGCAGAAAAAAAAAAATATATGCAGCTGTATCATGTTGGACTTTGGTTATATCTCATTTCAAGTCCAAGGTGGCTTTTTCCTTTTACTAGCAGTGGGAGAAAATCAATAGGTAGAATAATGATGCTGTTGTCTGTACTGCTTCCACGCCTTTATGTTCACTGTCATAAATTTAAGTAGTCTTTAGACCTCAAACCTGGTTTTTATTCATCTTCTCTTATTTATTTGTAACCACTGCTGGTGTATAGGAACATGTGCGTAGTATGTCGGTTGTAAGTATGTGTGTGTGAGCGGGAAGAAGTAAGAACATGAAGGAGACACTATTAGAAAATTAGAGAGGAGGAGGAAAAAAGAGAGGAGGTGTGAGAGAGAGAGAGAGAGGTGGCAAGAGATCAGAGAAGAAGGTAAGCGCCTTTTGAGGTGAGATTTTCTGACAGGCCTGCTCAGCATGCTACACAACTACAAGCGGGAACAAATTCAAGATGGCTTTGGCTGAAGAGGTAGGCTAGTGGTCCTCTTGCTCACCACCCTGCATAATGATGGGAAAAGAGGAAATGTTCTTACTCTGAGCCGGAGATAAAAGGATTTGTAAGGGTATGTAAGTACAGAAGAGGAGTCGAGAGAGCGATCAATAATTAATTTACTTTCAACAGTCAAGGGCAATTAACACGCTTTTTTGCCCATTACTCGCCTAAAAGGACCGACGCTGTGGCTCTAGCCCCTAATCTCGCTGACCATTGTCACAATCGAGGATTACACAGCTAACAAATCGATGTACACACATAGTGAAAATCACACATACTTCCCTAAACACTGGAGATTTGGATAAGAGGCAGTTTTGTATACTTACAAATGTAGACCGTGCAGGATTTGTTGCATTAACCTTTGTCCTGAAGAACTGGATGAGTGAGTCGCTGTTTGTTTCGCAAACAATATCGTGCCTCTGTTATCCATCACAAAAATTCAATTACTCCAAATGAAATGGCATATCAATATCTGATTTGTCCTAACATATTTAGAGCAGAACAGAAAGAGGCAGTATGGTGTGACCAAACACACAGTACTGTGCAAAAATCTTGAGCCATCCATTTCTTTATGTTTTGCTAGGAAAATGGGAAATAGGTGCAGTGATTTATTAAAACGTGCAAACATAAATAAAAATACAGTATATGCGGCAAAAATTTAGTTTGTATAATTCTAACAAGCTTCTTCAACATAGCCTGAACTCTCTTAGACAAGTTTCTTGTAATTTCTTTAAGTAGTCTTCAGGAATGGTTCTCCAGGCTTCTTGAAGGACATTTAAAGCTCGTCTTTGGATGTTGGCTGCCTTTTGTTTAGTTCTCTGTCAAGATGATCCCACACTGCTTCAGTAATGTTGAGGTTTGGGCTCTGGGGAAGCCAATCCATGACTGATAGTATTCCATTGTGCGTTTTTCTTTCCAAGTATGCTTTCACTGCATCGGCACTATGTTTGGGATCAATGAACCCATTGCCAATCAGATGCTTCCCAGATGGTGGGTCAAAATCTGACCATTCTTTTCTGCATTCATAGTTCCATCAATTTTCACAAGATCACAGCACTACTGGCTGAAATGTGTCCCCATGAGAGAACCTTCACCATATTTTATGGCTGTAGACACTCACTGTTGTACATCTCTCCTGACCTCCTCTGTACATATTGATGACGATTTGAAGCCATTTCAAATTTGGATTTATCACTCCATAAGACCTATTCCCACTGATTTTCAGTCCAGTTCTTGCATAATTTGGGATTCCTCAGCCTTTTCTCCCCATTTCCCTTCCTTGAGAATGGCTCCTTGACAGTCACCCTTCAACTGAGACCATTTCTGATGAGGCTTCAGCGAACAGTAGATGGATCAACTGAAGAGCCGGATGGATAATAGTCGCTATTTCTGTCTTGAATTCTAATACTTAAGATATGTTAGTTGTGTCCTTAAGTCTAAAATTTTATTCCTCTATGATCATTATCATGAGCTCCTGCAACCAGTGAATGATTTTCCAGATAGAGATCTCCAATCCACTCACTCCACTGCATTCATCAGCATTTCTTATAGGAAATATGTTGCTAGGGAAACACCATTTAGGCATGATGAGCTGACCGCAGAGTTGAGATCAAACTCTGCATAAGAAGCAGCAGCTCATCCTGCCCCAGTATTACCTGATGTAAATGTGTTGCAGATTTAAAAAGAAAAAAGAAAAAGAAACAAAAACTAGGTCAGAAAACCAAACTTGTCCGGGAAAGGAGGCTCAGAGATGGATGATACCCAAAGCTTTGGGGAATAAATTTAACGTAGACTTGATTCTGGAGCTGTGACACCAGTGATTACTGCTGAAGCTCATTTAGCTAAATAACTGCCAAACTGAATATATGTACTAAAACTGGCGAAAGGGAATAAGTGCTTCTTTAAAAAAGCTAGTTACCCACTATGTTACACACATACACATTGCTGTTTCACTAGCTGGATCAGAGCATAAAACTGCCAGAAGCAAGAAGGAGTTTGTTGTTTTGCTCAAGGTCAAATCAGCATGGATGGGAGAATTGCTTATAATGTGGAAAAGACTTTGTTTACTTTTCCTGTATAATAAAGACCAGGGGATGTTTTTCTTTTTTTTTTTCTAACTACCTTTTATCCATTTTACATAGGTTAATTCCTTCCCTCAGAGACTCTAATCAGATTGTGTTACTGTTTATTACTGTTTTTTTTTTTTTTTTT
>VVAS01116771.1:0-12029 GCA_015103295.1 Ptychochromis oligacanthus
CCAACTGTAAAATGATGGAGAAGAAAAACAGCCGCAACCTTCCTTTGTTATGTGGAGTTCTGTGAATGCCAGTAGCAAAAAATGATTATTGAAGAATATCCTTTCACAAACCAATGATTGCTTGCCAATGCCTGGAGACTGGAAAATCTTTCCATGCAGAAAAATAGGACTTGCTCTCTTGTTGACCAGTTTCTCTTTTGTGTGCTTATTTTTCTTAAGTGATATCGCATTACATGAATTTACATGACGTCTGTATATGATATATAGACATCTGCCTGCACTGGGCGAGAGCCTGGCAACCCTGGTTGGAGCCATGCCTGTAGCTTTCCTGGAGCCTCATCTAAACTCTCACAACCCGCTCTCTGTCTTCAACACCAAGACCCCCCGAGAGCGAGCCAGTAAGTGTCCCCCCTGATCTTACTTCCATCCATCCATCCATTTTCTACCGCTTATCCAACTCAGGGTCACGGGGGGGCTGGAGCCTATCCCAGCTGCCATAGGGCGAGAGGCGGGGTACACTCTGGACAGGTCGCCAGTCTGTCGCAGGGCTAACACAGAGAGACGGACAACCATTCACACTCACATGCACACCTACGGCCAATTTAGAATCACCAGTTAACCTAACCCCCTGATCTTATTTTTTATTTTAAATTGATTGTTATGGTTCAGTTTGTGCTATCTTCTGATATTACTAAATATATATACTTTTAGTTACTTGGCTGTTTTAAGAAGGCCAGTTTTCTAGATGTAATCTTTGTGATTAATCACAGTGACTGTTTTTCTTTTCTAGTCTTGAGTATGCCCGACACAGTGGAGGAGATGTGCCCAGAGATGCCTCGTCTTGACAAACTTCTCAAAGATGTCAACGATGTCTCGGAGTCTGGTGCTCGCTACAGTGACATGCCACAGGTCTGAAGAGCTCATGGGATATTAATAGTATTAAACAAACATTTTCATTTTTTGGCATGCAACTGTTCACTATTGTATATGCTTTTAGATTGCATTATTGGAAGTGTGGGATCCTTTGTGAAACATAAAAGGGAGTAGAACAGGATATCTCAGCCTCAGCTCCATTAATTTTGACTTTACCTTTAAAATCATTAATAATTTGCCCAAGTTAATGTAAGTGAAATAAAATATTGCCAGATTAACCTTTTATTGAACGGGTACTTTATTTACTATTATTGTGATCTTTAAAAGCATAATTTAGGAGGATTTGAATATAAAATGCTGTCCTACATTTAAATATTGTATAAAGACACATTTGTGCACATGAGGGTAGACTGTATTACTGCAGAAATACAAAACTTGGTCATTTAGCAAGTGGATTACACATCAAGGCAGCCTCTCCTGTTCAACTGAAATGTAACTTTAAATTGTTGAACAGAAATCACACAGAGTATTAGTATGTATACAAGAAAAATGAGCATATTTACATAACTCTTCTTGGCATATTTGCCAAAGCAAAGTTGTATGTTCTGTTGCCTTAAAATCAACACTGGAAGCTCTGCATCTATAATGTCCCATATAACACCGTAGTCGGTTGTGATTGCCTCCTCTGATTCAGACATTTAGCCTTCTGCCTGTCTCCTGCAGGTTATAGAGGTAATCCTTCCCATGCTGTGTAACTATCTCTCCTACTGGTGGGAGAAAGGTCCGGAGAACTCACCACCAGATGCTCAGTGCTGCACCATGGTGACCTCTGAACACCTCAGCATCATCCTGGGAAATATCCTCAAGATCCTCAATAACAACCTGGGCATTGATGATGCGCCCTGGATGAAGAGGATTGCAGGTAAGTGCCCGCTATGAATGTTAGAGAAATTAGTAAATGTGATTATACAGTGTTCCAGTCTTGGGATTGTAATAAATTATTTGGAGATGTTGTCTAATATTCTCCAGGGACACATGGATAACTGTGTGCCTGTGTTCTTTAAAACTGTGATTCAGACTCTTCGCAAAAGCTGACTTATTCTCGGAAACGTCAGTCTCTCAGCACAGAAAATAATTTTCGGATCTTTATCCGCAGTCTATTCTCAGCCAATCATCTGCAAAGCTGGAGCAGATCTGCTGAGAACCCATTTCCTGCCCACACTGGATAAATTAAAGAAGAAGACAGTGAAGGTGAGAGCTTAAAATACACTGTACATGCTGTTACAGTTGCACATTGTATCTACTGTCAAGTGATGCCTGTGGTTAAAGTAGATTTTTTTTGCTGACTCCATTTATAGCTGCTGAAGTTATGGTGTATATATGAAGCTGTCTCTGAAACTTGTGTTCATTTACATCCTTTTTGGAGGGTAAAATTACCTCTTTGCTCAGAGAGAGGCTAGAGAGATGGGATTATTACAACTGGGTCTGAAGCTGTGATTGCAGAGGATGAGTTGTTGATGTGCTGCATATGCAGGTGGTGGCTGAAGAGGAGCTCCTGAAAGCTGACAGCAAAGGTGACAACCAGGAGGCAGAACTGCTCATCTTGGACGAGTTTGCTGTGCTCTGCAGGGACCTCTACGCTTTCTACCCCATGCTCATTCGTTATGTGGACAACAACAGGTGCAATATACATATGCACTTAGAATGAGTTATTACTTTAGTGTTTTTTGGAGGGATTTATACAGTAGATTTGTGATTATTTCACAAATGCCCAGCATTAAATGTCACTGGATAATTACTTAACAACTGATTCTCCACTCCAGTTTTTCTCTAATAGAAAAAGACTATATCACCATCTCAGAAATGCTGGTTGGTGGATGTAATGGAACAAACTCAAGAAGCTAAAGATTACTATTCAGCCTGAGAGATCTGGCAACCTCTTTTATGCTTGCTTCACTTTTCCCTTCCTTTGTCTGTTATAATTTAGGTATTATATCAAGATTTAATACACTGAGGGTTTTTTTGCTGAGCCCTGCACAGATATAATTTGACAAATATTATACTTCAGTTAAAAATATTTATGCTCTATGTCTTTGTCCACTCCAGGTCCAGGTGGCTGAAGGAGCCGGATGCAGACTCCACTGAGCTCTTCAGGATGGTGGCCGAGATCTTCATCCTCTGGTGCAAGTCACATGTAAGTCTCACTGTCCATTCTTTCACAGTAAGAAGTGGTACCAAGATTAACTGATTAGTTTGATTCACTTTATTTCTTTGTTCTCTGAATCTAGAACTTTAAGCGTGAGGAGCAAAACTTTGTGGTTCAGAATGAAATCAACAATCTGGGCTTCCTAACTGGTGAAGGCAAGACTAAGATGTCCAAGGTAAAGATGGGGGTGTAGATCATTAACTTGCTAACTAACACTTTATTCCTGTTTTAGACACATTTCAACTGAAACTTGGTCTTTGAAAGCTGTTTACAGGAACAAATTAGCTTCAGCTGAGTGACACAGAGACACATAGATATCCAAAAAAATACAGAAATGTTAAAAAGACACTAATGCACACCCATAATAATACAGTTGTATAAGATCAAATAAAAGATGGGCACTGAAAATAATGGGATATAAGATCATAAAAGCAATTAAAAATGAAAATATGAAATATTACTTAACTTCATTATCACAACAGTACAATGTTTTAGTTTTGTTTTCAAAAAAGAAGTTTGAGGAAGGACACACTCTGTTTTGGTCCTTTCATGGAATTAACTAATATTAAGAAAAAATTTTATAAGGTCAAACTTGTGCAAGAGAGATCAACTAAATTTAGTAAATAACAAGTAACCACAAATATTATCCCTTGCCAAGAATGAACCGTCATTAGTATTGATCATATATTTGGGTTATCAGAAAATCATACTTTGTGCTTCTTTTTATATGAATTTCTGACATGAATATTTTTCTTTCAAGACTTTCCTTTTGGAGATGGACCTTATTGTACAGTCATGTGAAAAAGAAAGTTTTCACAGGTCTCTATAGTGTAATTTGAAAAACTAAGTACATCCATGATTCAGTAACTTATAGAACCACCTTTAGCAGCAATAACTTGAAATAATCATTTTCTGTATGACTTTATCAGTCCCTCACATCGTTTTGGCCCACTCTTCTTTACAACATTTCAGTTCATTGAGGTTTGCAAGCACTTCTTTATGTACAGCTCTCTTAAGGTCCTGCCACTGGACTTTGACTGGGCCACTGCAACACATTGATTCTTTTCTTTTTCAGCCACTCTGTTGCAGATTTGCTGCTGTGCTTGGGATCATTGTCCTGTTGCATGATCCAATTTCACCCAAGCTTTAGCTGTCGGACAGATGGCCTCACATTTGACTCTAGAACACTTTGGTATACAGAGGAGTTCATGGTCATCTCAATGGCTGCAAGGTCCTGTGGCTGCAAAACAAGCCCAAATCATCACCACTCTACCACCGTGCTGACAGTTGGTATGAGGTGTTTGAGCTGATATGCTGAGTTTGGTTTTCACCAAATGTGGCTCTTGCATTATGGCCAAACATCTTCACTTTGGTCTTTTTAGAGAGAAGAGGCTTTCTCCTGGCAAAACTTCCAAACAGGCCATACTTTTTTCTTTTTTTTTTTCTTTTTTTTTTTTAATTTCTCTGAGCATTACACGGTCTGACCTTGGAGTGAATTTGCTGGGACGTCCACTCCTGGGAAGATTTGGCACTGTGTTAACACACACCTGAATGCTGCAGACCAGCAAACTCTGCTTTCATAGAGGTGCTCACATGTGCTGATGATGAATTAATCAAGTGCATTTTTAATTAGCGGCACCTGGCTGCTACTTTCCCCTTTTAATTCCTATGGAACAGTAAGGATGTAATTAATTTTGCATGGGGCTGCATAGAGTCCTGTGAAAACTCTTTTTCACAAGACTGCAGATGACATTTGTCCTCATGTCATGAATCCTGGAGATGGAGCAAAGTACATCTCAACCCTCTCTGGGTTTAACATGGGTTTATGTAGCTCTTCTTTCCTCTACTGTGTCATCACTTTGGGAAACCTGAATATCCTTTGATGGTGTTCCCATATCACAGGGTCTGCTAATGTAAAGAAAGCCTACTTATAGAAGCACTTTTCTTATTTTTTTTAATTGTCCCTTTAAGATGTGCTGAACAAACTGAATATGCAGATGTGAGCTGTTCTGTAAATCAGCTCCATGAGTTCACACCCCTTAAATTTACCTCTACACTAAAGGTTTACGATGTATGACATTTTTGTCATTATAAAGTCTCCTATAAATCTATATGTTGACAGCGTGTGGTCCAGCAGCCACTCAACCAGCTGTCACAGTGAGAGTTAGATCTTTGTTTTCGCTGAGCCAGGCATTTGATTTATTGGTACTCTCGGGGCGTTTTGGTCACAGTGGACAAAAGTGCTCCTAAGCTTCTGAAGGATTCTGCTTGCTAACTGATTTATGGTGAAACATTTCACTTGGGTCCCTCGGTTATGATTCACCTCTTTTCTGTCTTACAGCATAGTCATTAGTAACTGGAATTATAAAATGTACATAAATTTGACTTGGGGGGACTAGTGGACCTATTATGTTTTTTCTTATTTTTATTCTGTCATATGTGTACTTTAAGAATTGTGGATGCTCATATTATTCATTGCCAAAGTTTCAAATAGAAAAGTCAGTGTATGTACAAGTAATCCATGTGATCAAAAAGCTCAGACTTCAGACTACTCTAAATGGTCAGTTTCAAAGCAAAATCATTTAAACAATAACAAGAAAGAATTTTAAGATTTAAGATTTTAAGAAGAAACATACTTTAACATACTTGATAGGGCAAGCTTAAGAACAGCAGTGTTTGAAACATGCAGCTTATAATTTCATCTTGTTTACAGACTCAGAGTAGCTTTAGCTCTCACAAAGGTCTCTTAAAGAACTTCTTTTTATCTCTGTAGACAGGTGGGGACCAGGAAAGGAAACACAAGCGCCGTCGTGGTGAATACTACTCCATTCAGACGTCTCTGATTGTCGCTGCCCTGAAGAAGATGCTGCCCATCGGCCTTAACATGTGCACCCCGGGAGACCAGGAGCTCATCTCTTTGGCCAAGATACGCTACAGCCTGGTGAGCTGACAAAATAGGACCTGGTACAAAGAACTTTAGATCACCTACAATCATCCACCACCAGAAAAAAACATTTTTTGGAGATGGGGTGCTCTCTTTATTCATGCAGAGATCCACATGTCCTCTTCGTCTTGGTATTTGTACTCAGCCTTATTCGAATCAGCCTTAAAGGTTTCTTGATATCTTATACTGTAAATTGACTGATAGATAGCTGGAAGCTGGAACTCCAGAAAAGTTGGAGTACCGTGTAGGTAGGTCTCTGTGGTGGTGTCTCTTCAGTCATCCTACTGTCACACTTTCTTTCATAGCCACACTTCTTTCAGCCTGTTTTATTTTCTCTGCATTACTGCAAGTTGAGCCTCCACCACCAACCACACCACTCATCCTAACCAATACTTCCTCCATTTAAGGCATCTTGCAGCGTATACGTCATTTCTTAATCTCAGGAGGAATGTCGGCCTTTCCAAGTCATGAATCTCTTTAATGATTTCAATCCAGTTATCTCCTGTGAGTGGATCCATTTGTAACAACTTATGGGTTATTGCTTTTGTTGCTGCTACAGCCGCATTGTATTTTTTCAATGTTCTCAACACCTTTTACCTTCATAGAAAGACACAGATGATGAGGTAAAGGAGCACTTGCGTCAGAATCTCCATCTCCAGGACAAGGTAAGATTGTTTCCTACAATTCAGAGTAGAGTAGGTAATAAATGATATATTGGTTGTGTTACACATAATTTGCTTTGTGTGTTTTGTTTTTTTTTTTGTTTTTTTTTTTTTGTTTTTTTTGTGTTTTAGTTTGATGACCCAGCAGTCCAGTGGCAGATGAATTTGTACAAAGATGTTGTGGTGAAGAGTGAGGAACCAGCAAACCCAGAACACACCGTAGACAGAGTCCAGAGCATCTCTGCTGCAGTCTTCCACCTGGAGCAGGTAAAAACGCATTGACCCCAAGTCACAGGACATTGAAATACACAGTAAAAAAGTTGCACTGTAAAAAACTAAATAAATAAATAAAAAATTTACTCATTTATTTTCTCAATTAAAATTTACTGTTGAATTTTTTTCTCCTTTTGTATCATTATAAATTTTATGTTAGGTTTCAGACTGTTGAAAAGGACAAAACAATTAATTTGAAGATGTCACCACTATGCAGTTGCAACATCTTATAATCAAATTGTTTCTGCAGCTAAAATTATTTTTACTATCATTTTTCATTATCAGTTAATTTACCTACTACATCTGATATTAACCCTCTGGAATGTAAGACATTTTTTTCCTTTAACAGTCAACCCTGTGAGGCACGGTCAAGTTACTGTACATAAACTAGTTTTCTTTCCAGGACATCCTGGGTTATCATAAGATGTATGCTGCAGTGATGTCACATGGCTGTATAAAAACATTTATGACCTTCAAGAGAAAAGCGAAACAAAACGGAAATTAAATTTCACAGAACTTCATTGAACTTACACTGAACACTAATAAGCACATTTTTTAACTTAAAAAATGTCTTTCAAGTCTTGATGAGGAAAAGCCTCTTTTCACCGCCCTAGTACTGGCTGTGCTTCACATATGACATTGAAAGAATAATGCAAGATTAATGCTCCTGCATTGGGCTCTGTTTGTGCAGCTCTTTGGCTGTGCAGAGAGAGGAATTTTGGGAATTCAAAATGCAAAAGCCAACAGCGTGTAACTTGACAGTGAGGACACTGTGTGTAGGATGAGAGTAGAGTTCACCAAGAGGAAGAAGCACAAAAAAGCACCAAAGATATAAACAAAGCATTCAAAGACGGGCTGCAGTGGACAGTTTTTAATACTGGTTTTTACTCCACTATAAGGAAGTTCTTTGTATATTATGTCTTTTGTCTTCTCAGTGGCAGATGTTAAGCCCAAGGACTAACAATAGCACATACAAAAACATACAAAAGAGTAGCCCACATTACAGGTTGTTCATTGTATTTATTTATTTTTTTACACCACGTTCTGGTGACAGTACAGAGCCACAACATGTAGACAGGGGTCTGCAAAGCAGAACCATGCCGGGACTAAAATTGGAGAAATACAGCCATATTTCTGCCATGTATTATGACCATGATATTAACAGATACATTAAGAAAACCAAGCTTGACATGCTGGCAAGTCTGCAGTCTCCAGAGGGTCAATCATTAAAAAAGGCAACATTTGAATTGAGGTCTTCAAATGTTTTGTTTTGTTTTGTTTTGTTTTGTTTTGTTTTGTTTTTTGTTTGTTTGTTTGTTTTGTTTTCCAGTGAACAGATCCAAACACAAGTTTATTTATAAAACACGTCAGTTTTTTTGCTTTGTCTTAAATTGAAATCTTCATGTGGAAATATTCATCAGTAAGATAACTGATTAATCATTTGCAGATATTAGAAAGCAGAGCTATGTATAGTATATGTAATGTCACACCTCTCTAATCTTATCTCTCAGGTGGAGCAGCCACTCAGGAACAAAAAGTGTGTGTGGCAGAAGCTGCTGTCCAAACAGCGTAAGCGTGCTGTAGTGGCTTGTTTCCGAATGGCTCCGCTCTACAATCTACCTAGGTGAGGCTTTTTTTTTTTTTTCTTTTACACCTGTCACATTTCTGAAAATGCTAAAAATGTCAATACTTAAATATTGGCATTCTCTATTTAAACAAGCCAGTTAAGACATTGCCTTGTCTCAATCTAACCGTACATAACAAGCAATCACCAAGTAGCCATGGGAGGGTGGGGTCATTTTTTTTCTTGATTGTGTGCCCATGTAAACCCCTCATCACCTCCCTAATGGCATTCTCTCCTCTGTGTTGTTTTCTTGCATAACACTACCTCATCCTCCCTCAGATACAAAATTAATAATTACTTCCTGAATGGCTATCGTGAGGTTTGGCTGGAAAGGGCATTCAAAGCCTCCAGCTTTGACCGCCTGTTCTCCCTGCTGACGGTAAAGTGAAACTACAGGGCGAATGCTTCATCTGTTCAACCTCCCCCCTTCATCCACCAGGCTGTGGACCGATCTCTGCCTAGCAATCAACTGTCTCTGCACTGTTGATTCTGATTGGTCAGCTAGAATGAGCCTGAGAATTGACTGAAACAAACTTTATTGGAAAGTGGAAACACACTGCAAGCTACAGGCCTCTGTTTCATTTCAGGTGAACCTTAAAGGAAGCAATGAAGAAAGGAAAGAAGAAGAAAGGCAGAAAGAAATCTAGTCTTGACTTTGATAAGCTGATTAGCTGGTTTCCAACATTATGCCTGGTTTCAATAAGATATAAAAAGTAATTTTATGCCATTTTGACTCCTGCTGTTATGATGATTTAAAGATTTGTTTTTCATCTTTAAAAGGTTGTGCAGTTTTACAACATACCTGTGCATCTTTATGAAGGAACATATGCCTTTTAAAACTGAAAAATGCAATTGGAAATAGAAGTTGAACAGAACCACTGATGTGTTGGAAAACTGCACACCTCTCCTAAAGTGTGCATGCTCCTATAATGAAGTAACTGCAGGTATTTTAGAGACCAAACGTGACCAGTCAGAAGAGCCAGTGGACCCCACATTGACCAATCACCACCCTGCCTGAAATGCACTTCCTGTAACCCCTTCCTCCTCCCAACATCTCTCCTTCCTGTCTCCACCAAAAACTCACCAGAACCTACCCTAATGCCACTCTACCTTCCCCTACTCCCCTTCATTCCTCCCCACCTCCCCCTCCCCAGGCATCGTGCTATCAACCTCTTCATCCCGGCCTATGAGAGACTTTGGATAGAGGCAGAGGAGTACTCCTTTGAGGAGAAGCTAGTTCAGGATCTGGCAGTAAGTACTGGGCTAGCCTTGCCTTCGCCCTGCGTGCCCTGCGTTGGCACCCCTCTGCCAGTCCTGTCTGCCGAATGCTTCTTTAGCTCCGCGCCCGTTGAGCCATGGGAGCGCACCCGGGTGGGGACCTCGCCCAAAGCACGCAGGGTCCCCCGCTCTAGGCGTGCAAAACCCTTCAAACAGAGGTCCGTCAGGGGTCAAAGGCTGCATGACCAACTCAGGAGACACAGGGCCAGCTCCGGCACTCACAGCTCTAGAAAAGCAGGCTATGCCTTTCTGACAGCAGTGGTAAGGAGGGCCTTTCACTACAGTAGGAGACTGTCACTAGCTGTTTGGCTGTCCGATCTGGATCCAACCCATCAGTTGTCTTTTTGCTGTACTCTGTAAGTCTGTAGTGTGAGTGTGAAGGTGAAATTACAGTACTTTCTGTGGCCGTGACGTCAGTGGCATGCTCGCGTAGTCATGTGAAGATCACATTTCATAGTAGATCTTGCAGATGTGCAGCAAATTCATCAAAAAAACTAATTGATTAAAGCTTACAGAAGCTCAGTGATTAGATTATTCTCTGTTCCTGTTGGGAAGATTGTTTTATTGTTAGTTTTATTCTACCAAACTGTCAGATTAGTTTGGACTCTTGAGGACTGTGTCATTTTGATAGTCCCTCTTTGTTAGGCTCCTTTGTTGTCTGGATCATTCCCCATGTTCGAATTCATATCACGAAATGGCTTACTGCTCGCATCTGTTTGCTGTAACATGCATGCATTTGAAAACTTGTTCCAACTCTGTTCATGAGCCACTCTTAACTTCCTGTCCTCTCCACGGATCACCAGGACAAAAAAAAAAGAAAGAAAAAAAAAGAAAATCATCTGCATGCTGGTGCTAGGTGAATGTTAACGACTCATTTCATTGTTTTGGACAAATGTGTGAATGTGTGGAACTGTCAGTGAGTTTGTAGATGTTGATGAATCAAAGATCTCATGAAATGAGTAGTAACCAGATGAGATTTGAACAGAGCTAATTATTCACTCCTGTACAGAAAACCCCAATGAAGATTGTGGAGGAGGAGGAAGAGGAGGTGGCTGAGATCCAGCCCGACCCTCTCCACCAACTCATTCTCCACTTCAGCCACAACGCTTTAACAGAGAGAAGGTGAGACGCGTAACAGTCTGCTTTGTAATTAGGTGGCAATCTCTCTCCATGTTTTTGTCCCATGTAGATTTTTCTTTGTAAACTTCCCAGTTTTTTAAGTATCTGCTGTAGAAATGTCTGCCAGTTCTTGAATATAAAACAACTAAATAGCACTTGGCATGACCTCAGCAGCAATGTCTCTTTCCAGAAATCATGACTCAGTTCTCAAAAAAACTGATAAACCTTTCAATTTTACAAACTGTTTTCTTTCTACTGAACAACACTCACCAAATGTATCAATGTGCAGAAGAAAAGTATAAATCTGTACTGTGCTGTAATGTTAGTGAACTGCAGCTTCTTTTGTTACACAACAGAGAGATAACTGACATCAAAATGGATAAATAGGACTACAAGCCAAAGGAAAAATATGCAAATTTGTTTTTGAGACATTGAACATAAAGGAATTGTTTCTCAGTAATTTGTCAGTTTGATGTACTTGAACTGACAGTAATGCAGTATGACTTAATTTTTTGTTTTGTTTTGGGTTTTTTTCCCCAGTCACTTGGAAGAAGATCCTTTGTATATTGCGTACGCAGACATGATGGCAAAGGTAGTGATCTTTCAAGTTTGATTTATCAGTTATCAATAAATAAAATCTAGTAAACCTATCTGATCTTGGTAAATTAAATCAAACCCTGAAGTGAGCTTTGTGTTCTCAGAGCTGTGCAGAGGATGAGGAAGAAGAAGAGGAAGAAGGGAAAGAAAAGACATTTGAGGTACCCTGTTTCTTGGATGGGGCTTGGTTTTAAAAAAAAGGTTGACAGACTCCTAAAAATGTACCTTTTCCAAATTTCTGTATGTGTGTGTATGTTTGTGTGTGTTTGTTGCCCCTCAGGAAAAGGAGATGGAAAAGCAGAAGATCCTTTATCAGCAGGCGAGGCTGCATGCTCGTGGGGCTGCTGAAATGGTGCTGCAGATGATCAGTGCCAGTAAAGGTAATGATCTGATCATTTTGACTCAGTCAACTACACAGCTAAAAACACAACAGAAAAGAGGATTGATAGGACT